>PVIA01003463.1:0-167752 GCA_004024845.1 Tonatia bakeri | reverse complement strand
ATTTTTACTGACATCTCCCCTAGAGCAAGGGACATAAAGGAAAGAATAAACAAATGGTATCTCATCAAAATAGAAAGCTTCTGCATGGCTAAAGGAAACAGTATTAAAATAAAAAGAGAACCAACCATATGGGAAAACATATTTTCCAATGATACCTCAGACAAGGGTTTGATCTCCAAAGTGTACAAAGAACTCACACAACTCCACTCTAAGAAGACAAGCAACCTGATTAAAATATGGGCAAAGGACTTGAACAGACACTTCTCCAAGGAGGACATGCAGAGGGTCCAGAGACACATGAAAAGATCCTCAGTACCCCTAGCTATCAGAGAGATGCAAATTAAAACCGCAAATGAGATACCACTTCACACTGGTCAGCATGGCCATCATAAACAAAGCAACAAACAACAAATGTTGGAGAGGTTGTGAAAAAAAGGGAACCCTAATGCACTGTTGGTGGGATTGCAGACTGGTACAACCACTCTGGAAAACAGTATGGAATTTCCTCAGAAAACTAAAAATGGATCTGCCTCCTGACCCAGCAATTCCACTGCTGGGACTATATCCTAAGAACCCTGAAACACTAGTCCAAAGAACCTTTGCACCCCAATGTTCATAGCAGCACAATTTACAATAGCCAAGTGCTGGGAGAAACCTAGGTGCCCATCAGCAAGTGAGTGGATCAAAAAACTCTGGTGCATTTACACAATGGAATTCTATGCAGCAGAAAGAAAGAAGGAGCTCCTACCTTTTGCAACAGCATGGATGGGACTGGAAAGCATTATGCTAAGCGAAATAAGTCAGGTGGTGAAAGACAAGTATCATATAATCTCA
The DNA here is from genome assembly GCA_004024845.1 of Tonatia bakeri. Classification (NCBI taxonomy): domain Eukaryota; kingdom Metazoa; phylum Chordata; class Mammalia; order Chiroptera; family Phyllostomidae; genus Tonatia; species Tonatia bakeri. Next base: position 166,918 of record PVIA01003463.1, on the reverse strand, counting down.
CCTTTAACAGGAACCTAATCAACAAAATGAACAAACAAGCAAAATATTATCAAAGACACTGAAATAGGGAACGGGCTGATCAGAGGGGAGACGGGAGGCAATTTCAGGAGAAAAAGGGAAGGGTTTACAGGAATAAGTATAAGGGACACATGGAAAAAACCTAGGGGGTGTGGACATGGGAGGGAGATGGGGAGTGCTGGCAGGATTGGCTGGGATGGGAGTAAAATACAGAAAACTGTACTTGAACAACAATTGAATAAAAAAGAAAGAAAAAGAAAGCTGCTTACAAAAGGGTACAAAAGCCTTATAAACATTAGAAACCTGGAAATAAATAAACTAAAATATTAACAGTGATTCCCCTCTAGTGGTAAAATAATTATTTTTTTCTTTGCACTTTTGTACACTTTCTAAATTTTCTAAAGTATGCATATGTTACTTTTATAAATGTTATTTAAAATAATAAATTCCAGTAAATTTCTCATGATTGTTTTTTAAAATCCAGCCCCTTAACTCTACATACAAAGCACTTCACAGTCTGGTCGTCTAGTAGCCAACTTCCAAGAGGACCCCCATGATTCTTGCCTTTGATACTTATACCCTTGTGTGTAGTCCCATCTCATACAGAATACGACTGACCTGTGCAACCATTAATATTGTAGATACCCTGGCCACCGTGGCTTAGTTTGTTGGAGCATCATCCTGTAGACCAACAGGTCACAGGTTTGATTCCCTGGTCAGGGTATGTACAAAGAAGGCAGCCAATAGATCTCTCTCTCTCTCTCTCTCTCTCTCTCTCTCTCTCTCTCTCTCCCCACCCCCACCAAAAGCAATGAAAAAATGTCAAAAATTAATAATGATAATTTTTTTAAATGTTGTAAAATGACGATGTCTGACATTGAAGGCCAGGTCACAGAAGATAGTCTGGCTTCTACTTTATACTTTCTCAGATCACTTGCTGACATGCCATGAGGACACTTACACTGCCCTTTGGAATGGTCTCTGACATGAACTCCTCAAGTCTTCTGCCACGAACCAGCACTAACCTGCCAGGTGAGTGAGGAGCCAGCTCTGAAGCAGCTCCTCCAGCCCGTCTCACCTTCAAATGATGCAGCCCCAGCAGACACCTTCACTGGAACCTCATGAGAGTCACAGAGCCAGGATCTAAAAGCTACGTTGCTCCCCAATTATTGACTTACAGAAACTGTGAAATAATTCCTAATTTTTAAACTAGTGGGTTTTGAGGTAATTTTTTCACAGCAATAAATAATTAATATGGTCCCCAATGCACCTTTCTAATTTTATCTTCCAAACTCCTCCTGTGCTATATACTCCTACGGTACTGGACCTCTAAGCCATTCCTTGGTACTTTCAGGAATTTATTTCTTTGCATTTGTTAATTCTGCTATTTACGCCCTGGGTGGGTTGAGTGCCAGCCTGCAAACTGAAAGGTCACGGATTCAGTTCTAGGTCAGGACACATGCCTGGGTTGTAGGCCAGGACCTTAGTTGTCAGAGTACAAGAGGCAACCGATTGACAATTTCTCTTGCTCATCGATGTTTCTCTCCCTCTCTTTATCCCTTCATTCCCCTCTCTCTAAAAGATGAATAAAATCTTAAGGAAAAAAAAAACAGAGTCCACTTCTGGCCTGTAAGAACATTCATTATTATCCCCACCCAGTAGAAATGTTGCTTCTTCCCATTGTAACAATTTATGCTCTGCCTCAGGTCATCTGACCAGACTCTTGCCTGTAAAACTTCCAATCATAAATAGAAACAAGTTCTGACATCTCCTAAATCCCAGAGAATAGGAAAAAGAATTATCTAAGTAGTTATATTTAACCATCACCCCTTGGTCTCAGACTTGTGTCTGGAGAAGATACAAGGAAGCACTAGGACACTGAGAAGACCAGGAAGCAAGTTCTCTGCTTAGGTACTTTTCAGTGAAGAATTTAAGCTTGAAGGTGGGCATTCATGAGAGTTTTATTCCCTGCTGTATCACCAGCATTTCTACAATGCTGGCACATAGCAGCTACTCACTGAGTGCGTGTTGAATGAAGGAAGGTTAGTAAGCTGGAGCCTACTAAAAGCATGCTACCTTGTCTCTAACTGTACAGGCCTTCAGTAATGACTACTTTGACCTGAAGGTGTGAACTAGATGCACACTTACTTCAATGAGAAATTTCATTCCTTTGAAATGTTGTGAACAAAAAAATCAGTTGCATGGTGTAAATATAGGAAAACTGAAGGGCAGAGTTGAAGATAAATCGGAGTAAGACCTATTGTTCTTGAGAAACAGTTCTCTAATTTCTTACAATAGCTTCTCATTAAACCCAAAATTTGAATAGTCAAATACTTAAACACACATTTTTAAGTATTAAAATAACTGCAGTTACAAGAAATGTGTTATCTCTGTCTGGTCAAAGGATACAGACACCCAAGACAAGAGGCCACAATGTGACAAGCAAAATCCAGGAGCAGGACATGCTTTCTCAGCATCTGACCTCACATGAAGCACTGGACCAAATAGGTTCCATCCTTGATTCCTCTCTCTAAACTCATTGCTGGTAAGTTTGTCTTACTCACTTGGTAAGTTTGAAAAGTCCTCATTAATTTCCAAGAAATTATGAGTAGTATATTAAGTGAAGTGTGGTTTTAGTACTTTTCCATGCTTTGGATGCTTTACTGCTATAAATTGGATGCAACACAACAGAAGAAAGCTTATTTTCCTAACTCGCACCAGGTTTTAGTAAAATATATAAAATTTTATTTGTGTGTCAGTAATATTCCTAATAACAAATGTTCTCAAAATATATCCCTTTAACTGTACATAAATGTGCCTAAAGTAAACACAGTCTATGCAATATATGAACCATCCATGACTCTTTCAAAATTGATGTCTGCACAGAATAAAGGCCCAGTGGAAAGCCATGTTTAAATAATAAAAGTAATCTCCTATAAAGTTTTTGTTAAGCTAAACTCCTCCAAAATCTCATATTTATATAGTTAAAACAAAACTATTTTTGAAAAATACTTTTTAGGGTAACTCTTTAGTGAACTTTATTTCTAATTTCTGAATTCTTTTAGTTAACCTTACTGTAGAAGCAAAGATTATCAAGTGCTTCTGACTCTAGGGCCTGACTGCAGCTAGCTGAGCCTCTTAAAGGACAGGAAGCATAGGAAACTATTGACTCAGGAAAAGGACACCACATCAGGTTCATGGGACCCACAAATGAATAAGAACAAGCCCAGTCTCTCTCCCTGAGAGCTGTCATACCATCGAGAGGATCTGCCACTACACAGGTTTCTGACCTCTTCTAAAAGGATGGCATGGCCAGTGCCAACATTTTTTAAGGAATTCGACTCCTAGCCATGGACAACTTTGGCACCCCAACATATAATTATCCTCTGTTGTCCCATATGGTCTTTAACAAACATGAAGTACCTCTAGTCAAGATGGTATGGTACATAAACATGGCTTGTTTCCTCGGACAACCAAATCAAAATTACAACTAAATTATAGAACAACTATTATTCACAACAGTCAGAAATTGAGCTTAATGGAAGTCCTACAACTATGGAATTAAATGAGAAACCACACTGAGATTGGCAAGAGGAGCAGAGATGCCTAATAGGCTGGTCCCACACCTACATGTGATATATAAAAATTGGGAGGGATATCTAAGAAGTGATGGAGCCCAGCCCCACACCAAGCCCCCTAGCCCAGGCTTCTAGTGCCAAGAAGATAAGTCTCCATAATTTCTGACTATAAAAACCAGTGAGGATTGAGGCTGTGGAAGACAGAAACTGTTGGAATCTCAGGCAATTCCTCTTAAAGAGCCCACACATAGACTTTCTCAGACTCACTCCCTCTGAGACCCAGTGCCAGGGCAACAGATTTAGAGACATACAGGGAGGAACTGAATTGTCTGGTATCAGGGTGAGAGGTAGTGGGCAGTTTCCTTCCAGACAGAAGTACTAGCAGAGGTCAATGTTCCTTTTCTGAGCCCTTCCCCCATAGAGCCAGCCATATCTGAGAGTCCATCAACCTGGCTAACACTGTTTGCCCCACCCTGGTGATTCCCTGAGTCCCTACTTCACCCAACTCTCAAGACCCCCAAGGTTGTTTCAGTGGCTTTTCCTTATGAATGGTTTGTCCTGGACCATGCTTCAGATTTTCCTAAATTCTCTCAAACAAGCAACATATGACCTCAGCAAGCCTTGTACCTCTTGCTAAGCTGCCCCAGGCCCAATACTAGCAGTAATGGGCCACAGTTCACAGCTTGGCCTCTCCTGGGCACCTCTAAATGAAGCATAAGTAGTAGCCATCTGGAGATTTGTTTGTAGCTCATGCAGTGTGACCTCAGAAAGAACACAGGTAGTAGCTGAGCTTGGACATTCCAAAAACAATCAAGGCTCAACTATAAGAGGAATGCATACACAGCTCACACATGGGGTACACCTTGAATACCCAGATTAGGTAATAGGGGAGGCTGTGCCACTGGATACCACAGGACACCTCCTATATTAAGCCATTCTATCAAGCCTCAGAGATGTAGTAGCTCTACCTAATACATAAAATGAAACACAGGGAAACTGTCAAAATGAGAAGTCAAAGAAACATTGCCTAAATGAAAGAACAGAATAAAAGTTCAGAAAAAAAGTACACAAAATGTAGAAAAGCAATCTATCAGATGCAGAGTCCAAAACACTGGTTATAAGGATGCTAAGGTACTTAGTAAGAACCTCAACAGCATAAAAAAAAATCTAGTCAGAAATGAAGGATACACTAATTAATATAAAGAAGAATTTACATGGAATCTACAGTAGAGTGGATGAAGCAGAGAATCAAATCAGCAATTCAGAACATAAGAAAGAAAACAACCATAACAGCAAGAAGAAAAAAGAATCCAAGAAAATGAGGACAGTGTAAAAGAGCCTCTGGGACAACTTCAAGCATTACAACATTTCACATCATAGGGGTGTCAGGAGGAGAGAGAAAGAGCAAGAAATTGGAAATGTATTTGAAAAAACAGTGAAAGAAAACTTCCCTAACCTGGTGAAAGAAATAGACATACAAGTCCAGAAAGCACAGAGAGTCTAAAACAAAATGGACCCAAAGAAGCCCACTCTAACACATATCATAATTAAAATGCCAAAGGATAAATACAAAGAGAGAATCTTAAAAGAGAAAAGCAGTTAGTTACCTATACAGGAATTCCCATTAGACCATCAGCTGACTTCTCAACAGAAACTTTGCAGACTAAAAGGGATTGGCAAGAAATATTCAAAGTGATGAAAAGCAAGGACCTACAACCAAGACTACTATACCCAGCAAAGCTGTCATTTAGAATTGAAGAATAGATTAAGAGCTTCTCAGACAAGAGAAAGCTAAAGGACTGCATCATCACCAAACCAGTATTATATAAAACATTAAAGGCTTTTCTTTAAAAAGAAGAATATAAAAAATGTGAACAATAAAATGACAATAAATACATATCTATCAACAATTTAATCTAAAAAAAAAAAAAAGCAGAACAGAAACAAAATCATAGATACTGAGAACATTGTGATGATTGCCAGATGGGAGAAGGGTCAGGAGGATGGGTGAAAATGGTAAAGGGTTTAAGAACAAATTGGTAGTTACAGATAATAATGGGGACATAAAGTACAGCATAAGGAATGGAGTAGCCAAAGAACTTATGTGCAGGACCCATGGACATGGACAATGGTGTGGGGATTGCCTGAGGGATTGCAGGGAGGAACTGGAAAGAGGGAAGCAAAAGGGGAAAATTGGGACAACTATAATAACATAAATAATAAAATATGATTTAAAAATGTATGAAGGAAATGAAAATTTATAGGAAGATGTTCAATGTGATTAGCAATTAATCAAATGAACAAAATAAACAAAATCCATCATTTTCAATGCTATCATATTGGCAAAAAATTTTAAATTGTAAGCCTGATAACATGAGAATTCTCACACAGTGATGGAGTGTACATTGGTACAGCCAGAGTAAACAGCAATTTTGTAAAAAAAAAAAAAATTGCCAGGTGGAAGATAAATATACCCAGAAATATTACTTCTAGATACACATACAAAGAAACAAACATTGGTATAAATAAACTGGTATAAACAACCCAAACGTCCATCAACATTTAAACAGAAAATTGATTTTGGCTTATTAATACACTGAAATGGTATATAGCAATTCAAATATATTTATACGAAATAAAAACATGAATTTGGATAAAGTTTGTTTATGGGGTAAGAAGGGGCTGAGGATGGGTACAAATGGGTCTTCATCTATATCTACTATGTTTTATTTGTTACTTTAAAAATGAAAGAAAGAAACATGAAACAAAGCAAAAGAGGTAAACGTGAGCAACAGGTAAATTTTTAAAAACAGGAAAAATTAGTCAACTTTTGGCAATGAGGTTAGAAACCTTAGATAACTTAAAGACTACAAATAATCTCTTCGCAATGTAAGTATTGTTTTAGAAAAAAGAAAGATGTTTGGCAGTTATTCAATTAATGTATCAGTATTAGACATTTAAACTAAAAATCTACATAAAATTAATTCATGTGCAGAATAAGTTATTCTTGGGCATTTAAAATTGGTCATAATTACCAAATAGCAGTCAAGTCCACACTTCACTTTGTGCTATATGGAAACAATCTCATGCAAGTACAAATCTCCAAAATGTTCAACAACAAAAAAGTAATTTGTTTCTACACCTGGTCTTACTTAAGGAGAGTAATGATTTATTTATTTAACATCATTGTGAAATGAAGTGTTTCAAATAATTTTAAGCCTTTAAGTGCCAAGACTTTTTTATTAATAATTTTAACCACTTGGATTAGAATCACTTTTGAAAAGGAATTACACATTTAGATGTTTTCTCCCCTTTCTTAACACAGCAGACAGAATACGATTAAGGTTTCCATATTGACCTGGGGTCAAGGTCAGTTAGGCTCCTAATCTCATTTTCTCATAATTCCAAAGGACCCTTGTTCACTTTTGTCTTCTGGAAATATATATATAATAGTAGTTTCCTGTACACTTTGGGCTACTAAACAATTTATGAATGTCTCTCTGGAAAATTACTCCTTTCCATAGCCACTTAAGCCATTACTTCAGTCAATTTCACTGAGCTCAAGCAACATCTATTCATAAGCACACATGTGCCAATACCCCTTTATTTCCACAGTGCTCCTGACTAATCTGATCCATGTTTTACAATTATCTTCCCCCAAATCCAAAGCAGTAATCTATACATAAGGACTGTTTATCCTGGCAGTGAATGACTTCAAGGCTGAAGGCTTTAATGGCTGTGCCTGTTTTAAGCCTATGTCCTCCTCTGCTGTTGGGTTGTCAGTTTCTGGCAGCATTTTTAGTCCCCCTTGCTAATTTGCTGATCGTGATCGATCTAGGAAATTAGGTAATTTATTTTGAAGTAAGAATAAATATGCTGTTACTGACAGGCTAGGGTCTTTCCTGTGGAGGAAATGTGTAAATGTGTGTGCATGAACCATTTTTTAAGCTCGGCATGTGTGTCCATTTCCTGCCACAGATAACTGAGTATGTCGACGCTCCCTCTGAGATGGCGAGCCACTGCTAAGCACAGGACCATTATTTGCAAGTCCACAGTGAATCAATCTTGGAGGCTTATTTGCACCATTGTAGAATTTGGCCTTCTTTTGATTGCTCCTCTGAACAGACAAGGTGGCATTTGATATGAGTTTGTTCTTATTCTTTAAAATTTTCCGATAAAATTCTGGTACTCAGGACATTTTCTTAAAGGACTCCTGACAAAAAGGTAGCAAAAGCACACATTGTCATTACTACTCCATACTAGATTTTATAAGATTCCTGCTAGCATTTATTTAATTCTACTTACTTTCAAATAAAGAAATAGTTTGAAGTAGACAGTCTACTCTCTGAACCAATGGTCAGCAAATTACAGCCTGTAGGCCAAATGCTGGCAGTTTTTATGAATAAACTTTATTAGAACTCAGCTCATTAATTTACATATAATCTGTGATTGCTTTCATGCTACTGTTGGGAACCGCCCTGCCTGGTTTCAGAAGCTGTAAACCCCAATGGCTAAGGCTGAGTAAAGAGACCCTGGGACCATAAGCCACTAAGGAGACAAAGCTTGTCTCCCTGGCAGGGACGCTGCCTCTGCTCCCTTTACTTCACCCTGCTTGGCTCTGGGTGGATGACTGGTTAGCCAATGACAAGTAAGATTCCTCAAGGGAGGGATGACCTAAGACAGGCACGGTCATGAAGGGTCCCTTAGGGAAGGACTTGGGGGGCCATAGGAAAAGGGGGTGTTAGAACCTCACCCCTTGGCTTTGACATAGCCTGAGTGCAAGAAGTCTCCTGATCTCTTCACTGCCTTACTTTCCCTGCCTTACTTAAGCCTGAAACAAAGCTGGAGGTGGGTGCAGCCCTGTGCTGGAAAAGGCAGGTTCCTCAGGGCAATTGGGCCTAAGAAAGAATATGTAAAATCCTGTGAAACCTGCTTTGCTAATACCCTCAATTTAAATGATAAGGATCCAAGCATAGAATTATTTTGTTTCCCCAAAGTTTTATGGCCCTTTATCTATCTGACTCTGACTCAGAATAAGCCCTCTTAGTTCTTTGAATATTATCTATTGTTTGATCATTACTGCCTAACAATTATTGATGAGTTTTACATATGCGTCCTGTATTCCTATACAAATTAAACCCAGTAAAAGCCTATTGAGGAACAGGCTCCTGGCCCTTCTCCCTTGAGAGATCAGCCACCTTTCCCCCAAGCAGATCATGTCTTGGTAGACTTATTCTCATCCGTGGAGGACAGGGGGGCTCTGCAGGTGGAGCCCCCCTACATGCTACAATGGCAGAGTTAAATGATTGAGACAGTGACTGTTTGCCCCAGAAAGCCTAAAATATTATTGTAAAATGTTAACCTACCCCTGATCTAAGGTAACCAGTTATTCTCACCTAAAAAAAAAAATTATTTCCCCAAAGAGGTGAATGCCAACAATATCTTTCTTTTTCAAAATGCAAACATGGAAAAATGTAAAATAATGGATTAGTGAGCAAATGTCTAATCATTTCTGAGCTACTTTAATATTATTGGTCAGTTCATAACAGCTACCATTGTTCCCACTGGACAAGGGCAGTTGATACAAGCCCCTCACCAGACACCCTGATGGCATCTTCTCTCTGCAGGAAAAGTGCATAGGAGAGTACACATTATAATTTTGTCTCAGACACAATATTAGATAAAATTAATAATTGTACTATACAATTTAAGGCATAATTGATGTGGTATTAGACCCACAGTTTGGAAAAATTATAAACACTGAGAAATGACTTGCAATTAATAGACTGTAATGTTATTAAGGCAATCAAAATTATATGTCTTTAAGGAAACAAAACATAAAAGTTGTTTGGACCTACTTGCCCTGTGTTAATCCAAATTCAAGAAATAACTATTTAAATGCTATGTAATTTCTACAACAACTATATGTTGGACACATATTTTGAATAGGCTCATTGAATGGGGTTTCATTAAAATTTAAGTTTTATTTTTGTCTCTCCAATGCCCTTTGAAACTACTCAGTGAATGAAGCTTTGCTCCTGCCCTAGCAAATCTAATGAGTTTTTATTTCATTTTAGAGTAGTAGATACTGCAACTGTCAAGAAACAAAATACAGTCTCATTTCAAAAATTAGAGTCCAATTCAGGACTTTAATCAGCACTTTGATCTCCACTCAACCTTATACATGAGTAATACCTTACACTCATAATACCTTAAACTCATAATATCTTACATTCATAATAGCCCTCATAAGGGCAGGTACTATTCTGTGTATTTTACCTGAAAATCAACCTGAAAAGCTACAATAATCAACATAGCATGGTACTGGTGAAAGAAGAGAAACATACATCAGACAGAACAGAGAGCCCAGAAATAGACCCAGACAAATATAGTCAAATGAACTTTGAAAGGAGGAGAAGCAATTCCATGTAAAAAGAATATCCTCTTTAAAAATGGATCTGGAAAAAACAGAACACTACAGAAAAAAATAAACCTAGACACAAGTCTGACACCTTTAAAAAATTAAGTTGAGGATAGACCTAAGTGTAAAAGGAAAAACATAGAATTTCTAGAAAAAAGTACAGTTGAAAATGTAGGTAACATGGGATTTGGAAATGAATTGTTAGATACAACAAAAAAGCAAAATCCATGAAGGAAAAAATTGGTAAGTTGGAATCTACTAAAATTAAAGACTTCTGTTTTATGAAAGGCACTGTGAAGAGAATAAAAACCCACACCACAGACTAGGCAAAAATGTTTTCAAGACATTTGTCTAATAAAGAAATTTTATCCAAACTGGGGATGGACAAATCCTTGTAAAATTCAACAATAAAAAAAGAAACAACCCAAATTTTTTTTTAAGTGAGCAAAATACCTGAACAAATATCTCACCAAGAAAGACATATGAATAACAAATAAGCATATGAAAAATGCTCAACGTCATTTGTCATCAGAATATTTCAAATTAAAACAATAAGGTACCATCATACACCTATTAGAACAGCTAAAATTAAAAAACCAGCAATACTGGCAAGTATGCAAAGCAGTAAGAACTCTCATTCACTGTTGATGAGGATGCAGAACCATACTATCACATTGGCAGTTTCTTAGAAAACTAAATATAGTTTTATCATATACTTTCAGGTGTTTACCCAACCGATCTGAAAATTTACATCTACACAAAAATGTGCACACAAGTGTTTGTAACAGTTTTATTTGTAATTGCCAAAAACTGGAAGCAACCAAGACGAGAATGGATAAACAACCTCTAGAACATCCATACAGGAGAATATTATTCAATGATTAAAAAGTGAACTAGGAAGACGCAAAAAGACATTGGTGAATCTTAAATTGCTAAGTGAAAGAAGCCAGTCTGGAAAGGCCATACACACCGTATGATTCCAGTGACTTTTTTCCTCTCATCTCATTTTGGGACACAGCATCTTTCGTCTCCATGCCTCACTCGAGACTTCTATTTGAATGTCCTACTTCAAATACTTACAAGTACATGTTCACATATTAAGAAATGTTTAGCCATAAACACAATCCCAAATATAAACCTGCTAATTTTATGTTATTTCTCTAGACTATAAATTACTCAGGTGCTGTAACCGTATCTTCTACTTTGCAACACCTGTACACACACAGAAACATACCTTCTATTCCAGCCCTGACTCGGTAAGTCCTGGTAGCTGACTTGTCGATGATTTATCAGTGTATACTTAATCCTACAAAAGCAATCAAGCATGGATTCTACAAAAGCAATCAAGTACAAGGGCGAAACATAATTTGGAGCCAGAGCTTAGACTGCTGAGTTTCCAACTCATCAATAGCTGGCCACTTGCAAGGCTAATGCTGGTTCGTTCAACCGTCCTCAGCTAAAGAAAGAAGCAGATGAGCCTGTCGACCCTGAAGATCAATGGAATGACCAGTATTGCACCCAGAGCAAACTGAACACCCAAATCACTATCAAAATGCATCGCTCAGGTAAAATATCATTTCCTCCCTGGTAATTCATTTGCATCTGTGAATACCAACACTTTCAACTGGAGCTTTAGCCCCTCTAGAATTCACCAACACAGAACTTAAAATTCAGGTAAAATGCATTTTTACTGACAAGGTAGCAGCAAACCAGCTCAGTTCACCCTGAGGCGTGCAGCAGTGGGGACATACCTACAGTTTCCTTGGGTCAGAGGGGAAACGTTCTGAATAGTTTCTCCTTGGCTGGGGATGAAGTTCTCCGGTTGTAACTCCTTCCTCACATAAGATGTTTAGAACCCCTGCTGCTCTGTTCAGGGGCCTGCAGGGACCCAGGGCTGTAAGACAACAGGTTGTGCACAGCAGCAGATGAATTGGTGGGTCCTGGGACCAACCACTCGCTCCATCTGTAACCCTCACCAAGCCTGGGTTTCTTCCCACTTCCAGTCTGTTTTGTCCCTCCATTCCCTCCTCCTTTCCCATACGTCCAGCTCACCTTACTTTTGGGGATGGAAAACTCTAGCTAAATATAAGCGTGAGTCACAGTCTTGTCTTCTGTGTTAGGCCAGGGCTCCTTCAACTCTTTGCTTCTGCTTCTGTGTGGTCTGGGGAGGGGAAACAGCCCCCAGGGCACCAGCAAGAGAGCAGGGGGTATAGATGTACTGAACATATGTCAGAAAACACGCCGATTTAATACCATGAGACATAGCCCTGCCGTAAATGTTTTCCAACCAGTACCCTTCCTTCTTTGTGAAAACTGCTCTCCTTATTCACCTACCATGTGGTGCTCTTTAAAAGCAAAATGGTTTGAGAACAAAAAGTGATACAATTTGAAAACATTTAACCAAGATAGACAGCAGAGCTTAATAGGCAGGGCAAAGGTCATGGCCCAACAAGAGAATTCATCAGTTAGGCTAACTTGAGGTCATGGTCAGAGGCAATGAGAAGGGAATGTCAGGCAGAGTTATGGTCACAGCTGATGGCCAGTGGCCAGGCAAGAAAAGTAACCATAGGCTGAGAGAGGCCAAGCCTGGTATCCTGGCAAAAGTGGTGACCCACACCAGGTAGGTGCATCTTTCCATTCGTTTTCCATTAGTCCTAAGGGAATAAATTAGAGCTCCTGGAGGCCAAGTATTTGAACTCAATCAGTCAAAACAGATGTGACCCCTGCCACCACTTCCACCTTCATCCCCAGGTGCCCTGTCCATGGGAAGTTCTCCTAAGTGATGCCCAGCCTCACTGTGTACTCTGGCCCCATGGGAGACATGCGTATCCTCAGCATGGCCACCCCTCTCTCAGCCCCACCATCTCCTAATCCTCTTTCCCCTGCTCAGTTGGGATCAGATGGGATCTGCCCAGGGCAGATCAGCAAGTCATCCAATTAGAGACCAAGATTCCCATCTCCCCTTCTCCAGTCTCTACAAGATATCCTTTGAAGCCTCATCTGTCTTGGCTTTGGGGCGAGGAAAGGATCACATGTAACTCACTCCTGTCCCAGGGGATGGAGAAGAAATCACTTCTCCGCAGGAATACTGCACACCCACAGCTTTTTGTTCCCCACTCCCCCTTCACACCCTCTTTAGTCTTCTATAGTCTTTGAGTAGGTGGGGCGGCAAGTGCCTGATTGCTTTGTAATGAGCCTGAAGGAGGGGACTTGCAGGGGCCTCCATGAGTTGGTGGTTATTGACACCCCAGCAGGCAGTTCTGGCCTGTTGTTGTCTGCTCTAGGCCCTAGTGCCCATGTTGAGATATCAGGAGAAAGATCACTCTACATCCTGTTGTAGGCTTCAATAAAAAAATGCACTTTTTTAAAAAAAATACAATATTTTCAGCAGAGAATCCAAAGCACCAATCTGTTTGTCAAGGATGAGTGAGACGGTGTCTTTTTGTGTAGGCACAGAAATCCTCTCCCACCCAGAAGTTTCATCTCTCTTGTGAGCCAGCCAGGAAGGATTATTCTCCAGTCGAGGAAACCAAATGGCTGTTTTGAAATGGAGAATAGAGCTTCATGGGGAATAGACCCTCAAAGCTTCAGCACCCTCCAGTGCCCCCTCAGATACAGGAGCCCAGGGGGATTCAACTTACCCTTGTTCTCAGGTTAACCCCACTTAACCCCAAAGTCAGTCAAAAAGCTACTAACTGGAGGACAACACTGAAGTCCATAAAACAAGGATAACTAGAAGAATTTAAGAAGTGAAGAGAGTTGTTAGGCTATCTCCTCTGATTTTCAGGGTGGGCTCCAGAAGACGGGGATTTTACTTTATAACTTGATATGGAGAACAGAGGATTAGTGTATCCAGGAGGCCCTGCTCTCTCCCTTCACCTTTCTGCATCCCCTGTAGCTACTCAGTGCGCTGGTAACTCTGCAGTCCCTCTCATCCCTACGAGCAGAGAGCCCGCCGCCTACCCCTAGACTACTGCTGGGCACAGGAACACTCCAGTCACCACGGTCCAGCAGACATTAAACATGAAAGCCACCACCTAAGTCTGTTAAACCAAACTGATTTCAAAAGTGTTACATCTAGCAGAGCATCCAAAAAGGTAAAGGAAAAAATGCCAAGTTAGATACATGATGGTTACAAAGGGAGGCAATGCCAAGAGCAGGCGGATGGGAGCGGAGGAAGCGGGGGTGGGCAGAAATGAAGGGAGGCAGCCAGCCTTGAGTTGAATCACTGGTGTATGATCTGGAGGCTCTGCATGCAAGGACATGGTCAACCGGAAGAAGTTCAAGACTGAAAGAGCAGCCTAACAGTCTTCTCTCAGCTTTGTGGTCAGAGGTGGAGCTCTCCTAGTCCTAGGAGCAGGAGGCATACCAAGAGAAAAGACTGGAAAACACATAAACTGATTCTCTCATGAGGGCCAGTGAGGTGGCAAATTAATCCAAAAGGACTAAATTTTGCTTGGTTTGATTTAGTATCTAACCTGGACAGGCCTAATAAACAATATCTATGCCACCACAGTGTAGCAATCCTGAGGCAGGTCACTTTCCTTATCCCCATTTTATAGATGAGAAAACCAAGTCCTGTGTCTTGCTCGTGTTCACATAGTTTATAAGCGGAGCCAGGTTTGGACCTCACCCAACAGATCCAGAGCCTGTGGTCTTAACAGCTCTGTTGGCTGTGTTGCCTCGTATTAACGAGAGGAGTTCCCACCCCAGGATCCGCCCAAAACAGAAGCTCCTACTCTGGGTGCTATTTATTGCCTACCCCAAGTGGCAGCAAAGGGCAGGGGAAAGAGTCAGAGGAATGGGCACAGAATTTGGGGAAATGATCTCTTCCTCTACAGGCAGCCATGAAAAGAACGTTAGGTTGATTGACTCAGGATTTTCAGGAAGGAGTGCATTCCTTTCATATCGCTGCAGTTCCCCCCAAACCCTTGGCTCTTAACCCAGTTGTCAGATTGAGAGCCCTTTGGTGAGCAACTGATGGGCTTGAGGCGCCACCTAGTGACTTGAACTGACAATACTCCCAAAGGACGTCCCTGGAGAATCAGACAAGGAGGTAAACGGAGATCTGTCCAAGGCAGGAAAAGAAAATTGAAAGCTAAAGCTACCCACGCCCGAAGCCTTACTGTAGTCTCCTGTAGCCTCTAGCTACACATCATTAAAAGATGTCTTTATTTATGCTATCCTGTTCAAAGGTTTACCCAGTGTATCAGGAACAAAGTAAGAGTTAGAATCCAGATGACCTTAACTCCAGACCCCAGTCACATACTCCCCAGTATACTGAAAAATTGTGTCTCCTAAATATCTTCCCAGAACTGAAAACCATCCTGGATATCTGTGCACCTTACTCAACATCTGCAGGAAACTCAACAGAGAAGTTAGTAACAATAAGGAGCAGGAAAACAAAGGAAACATAGGAAAGAGGTTTTTCCCTCTCAAAGAACAGTTTCCAAGAATGCTATGCAAAAACCTCAGAGTAATAAAGGGAAGGGCCATAGAATGTACTGTTAC
The DNA here is from genome assembly GCA_004024845.1 of Tonatia bakeri. Lineage (NCBI taxonomy): Eukaryota > Metazoa > Chordata > Mammalia > Chiroptera > Phyllostomidae > Tonatia > Tonatia bakeri. The sequence continues at coordinate 151,390 of PVIA01003463.1, read as the reverse complement.
AGGGTGTGCCCTTTCTCCTTTGTAGTTTTGGGGGTTACTACTGGATGGAAATCCCCAGTCCCTTACTTGGCACATGTTAAGGAGCAGCCAGAGGGGACCTGATCAAGCAGGAGCAAGACAGTTCACCTGAGACTGAAGCCTCACGCGATTCTATAGCAGAGAGACAGGTAGATCAAGTCCACTCCCCTGACAGAACCCTGGCCTAGGGCAGGCATGTGACAATGGAGAGTTATAAGAAAGGGGGTCAGCTAAGAGGTGCAATCTGGAGGACCCAGATGTAAGCACAGCTTCTGGGATTCTGAGCAGTGTCCCATGCTCCAGTGTCAGGTGCACATGAGACAGGTAACTGGTAAAGTGAATTCAGGGTGGTTGGTGGGAGGCTTTGTGTAGGACTTAGCCCCAGGAAAGCGGGCAGCAGCCTCCCTCCCCTCTAGAAACCTGGGGAGATGGAGAAATCCCAGGCATTTAAAGGATCAGACAGGAAAGGTCTAAACAGATAGTAGATTCAGGAAGTGGCCAGATGTAGTGATAGACCCTTTACCCTAAAGGAACCAGGATTCTGGTACATTTTCTAAGAATGAGTCTACAGATGTGCCTGTCTGTCCCGGGACTTTATTACAACCACACTGCAGGTGCTCCAGCCCCGGCAAAACCCCAGCACTCAGACCAAGGCAGGGATGGTATTTCTCCTATTTTAGCCTCGAAATCCTTACTCTCAGGCACATCTGAACTGGCTTTTCAGTCCACTCCTTCACCTTTGTAATTAGTCTCTGTGTCAAGTCCCTAAAGCTCCAGTTCTCTCTCGTGTATTTTAGCTCATCTTTATTTTCCTTTTTTAAGGTTGGTTCTGTCCTTGGCGAAGTGTGGCTTTTTCACCTACTGTTCTAAGCTGAGCTCAGAGCTCAGGCTTGCTAGTGGTCACATGGTCTGAAGATGTCAGGAGCCCCTCCACCCCGTGTAAGATCCCTGCAGGCTGCCAGAACACTGTTTCTGGCTATTGCAAAGGCTCAGACCACTGAGCTCCCCACACTCCTTCAGGGTGGAAGGGTCAGTCCTGGGTCTTCATCTACTTGTCAGACAGAGCTATTAGCATCCCCTGAGATCAATAAATGAATGAGCCTTCCTCTGTAGATGTTAATGGCATCCCCTGCTTTTGCATTTTCCCCATTGTAGTTGTTTGAAAGGCTAAACTGTTGTAAAACAAAGAGACCTTGAATTACAGTGCCTTAGGAATGAAGTTTCTTTCTCGCTCATGTTACATTCAGTTCAAAAAGCTACAAGCTGTTTTCTGGGCACAGTCATTCAAGGTCTCATCTATTTTATTTCTTCAACATGTTTTAGACAATTCTCCTATGTAAGCACTTACTATTTAAAAGGTGCTGGGTAACATTCCCCAGGAGTTACAGTCTCAGCCTCCTCGCAAGCAGATGAGTAAGTATGTTAAAGGAAGAAAAACAAGCACAGTAGGAAGTCTGTAAGGATGAAGTGGGGGAGGATCACCTTCAATTCAGGGGCAACAGGAAAGCCTGCACCAAGGAAGTCCTGTGTGAGATGGAATGTGGAGGATGAATTAAATGACAGTAGATAAAGAAAAGGAGAATAAAGTGTTACCAGTAGAGGAAACAGTATGAACAGAAGCTTGAAGACAATAAAATGTAGACAATCCAGGAAGCAAGGAACCTAAGCACATGGTGTGTTGGAAGAACGAGGCCCGGAGAGGAGAAGAGATCCTCACCGCACAGGGTGGATGAGGAACCAGCCCTTCACGTGGGTGCGCCATGGGGTGTCATTTAGCATTTCAAGTTGAAGAGTGAATGATGAGAACCCTGAAGCTGACCAAGATGGGCAGACTGAAGGGGAAGCCTGGAGATAAAGAAACTAATAGAAAACCACCACAATAGTCAGGAGACAACAGTGGCTGGAATCAGGTTACAGGGCAGACAAAGGAGCCAGAGGGAAACGCACAATGGAGGCAGGACCTATGAGATTTGACAACTGGTTGAATGTTGGGAGAAATAAAGCAACTCAGAGTGGTCAAGGTTTAGCTACCAAAAAATAGTGGTGCTGCTGAGCTCTGAAAGCCAGCAGGTGGAAGAGTGACCACTGTGGTTCCAAATGTTAAGTTTAAATTTCTGGCCAACTTGGGTAGTGGTTTCTAAAAGCAGTTCAAAATGTTAAGTCTGTAGCTGAGAAGATGAAGTTATTTCTAAGTGTAAGACCTGGATCTGAGAGTAGGCTGTAGGGAAAGATATCCAAAAGGATGAGAGAACACAGGTTGTGCAGAGGAGAGGAGCTAGAAAACCCACACACAGCAATACTACAGGGAAGACTCTCCAGGGGGAATATGAAAAGGAGGACATCTGAAAAGCTAAACTAAAAAGTCCTGAGTGTGCCCTGTCCTGGGAAAGAAGAAAAGGCCCTCCACACAGTCAGCCACACCAAACACAGAGGGAACTCCAGGACGATGCAGGTGGAGGACAAGACATTCAATCCGCTACTCAGGGTGTAAGTCACAACTTTGAAGAGTATTTGAGTAAATTGGGAAAGATAAAAACAAATGTACTAATCAGCCAGTTGGGGAAGTTAGGAAAAGAACATAGAAAGTCAGAAAAGAAAAGACAAAAAAAGGAAGTCAGAAAAGGGCCAACAAAATAAATCAAGGGCAAGTAGAAAAATTAATAAAGCATAAATTAATGAGTTAGAAAATAGAACTAATACATGGATGAAAAGATGTATCTTTAAACAACTACTAGCTAGACTAGTTAACACAAAAATAAAGCATAAATATGCATAAAAATAAATGAGAAACCACCACACATAAAGAAGATATTAAAAAAACATAACAGTCTACTTTGCTCAACTCTAACAAATAAATTTGAAAATCCAGATTAAAAGGATGATTTTCTATGTGTATATAATTTACCATAACATCCCTGTATGATATTTGTATTTTTGCAAAAATAACACAAATAACTTTAAAACTATTAGAAACAATAAGAAATTTGGCAATATAGAGAAGTGCTAAATTAATAAATAGAAACCAACTTTTCATATATACAAACAGTTATAAGTTGGAGTATAAGGAAGAAGAGGCTTCCTTTTCAATATCAACAAAATAGATAAAGTTATTGGAATAATATTAATAGAAAATGGACAAAACATACAAATAAAATTTAAACACTAGAGGAAAATACTGAGAAGATATTTTTTATTGAACAAATAAAAAAGCATTAATTTGTAAATGTAACATGAACCCAATAAATAAAAATACTAGAAGAATTTTCTCCTTTTCTTTCTTCCTTTTCTTCTTCTTCTCTCTCTCTCTTTTTCACTAAAGAAAAAAGCAAATTAAAAGCAAATTAGAATAACTAAGAAAACCTAGGGGGAAAGGAACCAAGAAGAGTGACTACTCCCATCAGATATTAAAACATAAACTTTCAGTAATTCAAATGGTGTTTTGGTCCATAAGTAGACCAATGGAATACAAGATAAGGTTAAGAAATACACTGAAGTATATACAGGAAATTAGATTATGATAAAAGAGTCATCTCAAATCAGTGCAGGAAAAATTAACTATTCAAAAAATAGTTTTGCCACCAGAACTCCAACAGGATCCAAGAGTTGAACATTTAAAAATAAATAAATAATGAAAATACTAAAGGAAAACATGGAAGAATTCCTTTATAAGCCTGACATGGAAAGGTCTTTCTCACTCAAATCAAAAACTAAAAGCCTTAGAGAAAAAATTTATAAACCCTGCTAAATAAAAACTGTGCAAAAAAAAACCCTACAAAGTTAAAGCCATAGCAAAATTAAGAGATAAATAACAAACTGGAGGAAATTACTTACGACTCATATCACAGAAAGAGCTGTTCTCAATTCATAAAATACTCCTAGAATTTGATAAAATGAAAAACAATCAACCCAATAGAAAAGTACACAAGTCACAGAAAAGGAAATAAATTTATAAAGATATGCTTGATCTCACTCATAGTAAGGAGAATGGAAATTAAAACTATACTGAGATAACATTCATCACCTTAGATTGGCAATTACCTATAAATTTGGTAACAGTGTTAGTTTTCTATCATTACTGTGTCAAATTACCACAAAATTAAAGGGTTAAACAACACAAATTAATTATCTTACAGTTTTATAGGTTAGAGTCCAATATGGGTCTCCTGAGCTCAAATCAAGGGGTCGACAGGGCTACGTGCCTTTGTGGAGGTTCCAGGAGAGAACCTGTGTCCTCGCTCTTTCCAGCCTTGAGAGCCACCCACATTCCTTTGCTGGTGGTCCCGTCCCTCCACCTTAATGCAGAGTCTCTCTGGGCTTTTATTCTGTGGCCACGTCTTCCTCTGACAGACTTTTCTTCTACTTCCCTTTTCTACTTGAAAAAATTATTAAATGTATTTTAAAAATTTATTAAATCTGCCCTGGCTGGTGTAGCTCAGTGGATTGAGCGCGGGCTGCGAAGCAGGCATCGCAGGTTCAATTCCCAGTCAGGGCACATGCCTAGGTTGCAGGCCATGTCCCCCAGCAACCACACATTGATGTTTCTCTCTCTCTCTTTCTCCCTCCCTTCCCTCTCTAAAAAATAAATAAATAAAATCTTTAAAAAAAATTTATTAAATCTGTTGGAATGACATTGGTTTATACAATTATATAGGTTTCAAGTGTATAATTATGGACCTTGGTCTTAGAGAGAATTTTATGAATTTGACCCCAAAGGCAAGGAAAGTGAAAGCAAAAATAAATGAATGAGACTACATCAAGCTAAAGATCTGCTGCACAGTGAAAAAAAAAACAACCAACAAAACAAAAATGGCAACAAACTGAATGGGAGAAGATAGTTGCAAACAACAGCCCCAACAAGGAGTTAATATCCAAGATATATACAGAACTCATATGTCTCCCTTCTGCTTTTAAGGACCTTTATGATTACCTTGGACCCATCTAGATAATCCAAACACATCGCCCTATTTTAAGCTCTGCTGGTTAGCAACCTAAATTCCTCTTTGCCGTATTAGTTAATTTATCCACAGGTTCAAGGGATTAGGACCTGGGCAACTTTAGGGGAAGGCATTATTCTCCTGACCACATACACTAACAGCAAAGTTGTTCAGAAACAGGCACCCCATGATGGCTGGGGGGAGGGAAAATTCTGCAAGGACTGTGCAGAACAATTTGGCAATACCTCTCAAGATTTAGAATGTATATAACTTCAGAATACATACATATATCAGATCATTATGCTGAATAAGTTAAAGTTGTAGGATGTTAGATGTCAATTCTATCTCAATAAAACTGAAAAAAAAAATTAAAAAAATTTAAATAAATTAAATGCACATAACCTTCAACCCAGCAATTCTGCTTCATGAGTCAATTCTACAGATATACTTTCATATAGATGAAATGATGGGTACACACGATTTTCTGTTATAGCAAAGTCTGCAATAGAAGATTGGAAATAACACAAATGTTTATTAGTAGAAAACTGATTGAACTAATGACGGTACATTCATAGAAAACAACACTGTGCAGAAACTTTAAAAAAAAGGCTCCAAGACAATGAAGTTAGGAAGCCAAAAATGGTGTATGGAAGAATAGTTTGTTCAGTGTGCTAACATTTTTGTAGAAACTGGAAGCCCAATACGAATTTATATTTATAGTTACTAGTAAATACATATAGAACCCCTAGAAAAATACACAAGAAATGAACAATAATAATAAATCTACAGGGTCAAAGGGATGGGTTGATAGGAAACTTTTAATTATATACCAACACACATATGTTTAAGACTCAGTTCAAATGGCTCCTTCTCCAGGAACCTTTCCTGCATTCTGAGCACTTTCTGGAGGCCACGCATGGGCATGTTGTGCCAACATTAGACATTCTGACAATGTTGGGGAATCTATGCTCTTCTGTAAATTCCTTAATTTGAGTTAAATTATTTTGTCCACAGAGAAGGGAGAGGAGAAGGAGGAGGAAGAGAAGAAAAATAGGGAGAAAAAGTCACCTTCTAAATCTTTAGGAAGGGAAGATTTTTAATGTTTAACGAAAAGAAACATGAATTTTTCAATGGCTGAGAAATACTTCACTGTACCATAAACATTTTAAGGGCAGGGATAATCACCTCAAAACAGCACCTGTCACACAGCATGCTTGCTCATCATTCACTTACTCCTGTCTTTCCCATTGAACCACAAGCCCCTTAAAGGAATGAATGGCTTTTGCATTTTCCTCACACACAGTAAGGAATCCGTGAAGAACCGAATGAGAATGAATTTATATTCTTTACTAGAGGAAAAGGTTGACAGCTTGGAAAATGAATACTACGACACACAGATCTTATTAGTTCTTTCTTATTTTATGGATTCTAAGATACAAATGTTTGCATATTTCAGCATCTCTGAAACTGAGTGGTGCCTGCCAAGCAGCAGTCATGGCCAACTGTCACTGCTGGTGTCACTGCAACTTAGTCCTAGCTGTTCACACTGCACCTCAGTTTGGGTAAGTGGAAGGTGACCACAGACTGTGATGCTCAACCTGAGACTCTTTTTTGAGTGAGAGGGAACACTAACCATACAGGATGCCATGACGAGTGTGAAGAGGTAGCGTGCCACGCAGATGCACACAGAGGGTCACCCTGGTGATGCACCTTGTTGGTACCACGTATGTCACTCAACAATGTCTGCAAAGAGAGGACACAGTGATAAGCACTGAGGTTAAAAATGTCATGTCCATAGGAAGCACAGAAAACAACAGTGGGACATAAATTTGATATTAGCAAAACAAATATTCATTTTGGAGAAATGACTACAACTCCATATTTTCTTACAAAGCTATAACTAAGTAAAGTAGATACTTCAAGCCCACAGAAGTGTGTTATATTTTGGGGTGGGAAATATATTTAAAATATATTTATTAATATTTTTAATCTTCACCTGTGGATATACTTATTGATTTTAGAGTGAGAGGAAGGGAGAGAGAGAGGGAGAAGGGGGAGAGAGAGATAGAGAAAGGGGAACATCAATGTGAGAAACATTAAGTGGTCGCCACTCATACAAGCCCCGAATGGGGACCAAACCTAATTATGTGCCCTGACTGGGGATCAGACCCATAAATTTTCGATGTACAGAATGACGCTCCAACCAACTGAACCACCTGGCCAGGGAGAGCATATTTTTAATAAATATATTTAAATGCCAAACAATGTGATTAAAGGCAGGAAAAATCATCACATCTCTCAAAACCGAAGACAGACCTTTCAAAGCAAGAAGAGGCTCTGCGACAAATTCCTGCACCAGGACTACTGTCAGTGACAACTGAAATGTCAGCTTTGCTTTCTGCCTGGAGCACACAAAATCATGGCATGCTTTACAGTCCCTGGCACTGTAACTTCACCACATGCACTACTTTGCCCACACGAATGCAAAGGCCATCCTCATCCCTGCAGACCATGCTGTCTCTGACTGGAAGCTGTCTGTCAGGGAGATTTTTCAAGCGCCTTCAATGCCTACCAGAGGTGTGCTTAGGCCAACTTCAGGCCCAGCTTCTGCCTCAAAGTGAGAATCTCTGAGTGGACTTACCTACCTGTTGTACCTAAGCAATGTGAGGTGGAATCCCTGTTCAAATAAACCCTACTGTCTACTTCTTGATGTGCACAGTGAAGCCCTCCACTTCAACAGTCCCATCCAGGATACCTAAGACATGGGAACCTATGATCCTAAAATCCTGGCATTTTTGTTACTCAAGGATTATGGTTAGGAGGAAAGTTTCTTTTCAACTCCCCCATCATCAGGGCTTCTTCCCCCCACTACACCAGAGTTAAAGGACTCAGGGGCAGGCTCGTCCACTGAAGAAAAAAGCATGGGAGGCAGCAGTGGGAGAGGGTAGGCATCCACCTTCTGCACCACCATAGCAGCTCACTCAGATGTTTCCCCTATCCCTAAAATCCCCTGATGGATTCTGGGGATAGGCTCAAGAAGTTGACTGGTGTAAGGCTTAGGGTCCAAGAGTACTGCCGAGCAAATAAACACATCTCCCTCCCCTGCCCCGAAGCGATACTTTGAGCAATTTCATTGCTTCCTGGAGCAGCCAGTGGGTGTCACAGAATGGTGTGAGAAATAAAATAAAAACTTCCTTAGGCTACCTCATTCCTCTCTCCTGGGGCTAGGGGTCAGCCTGCCTCCGAAGCCTGCCCTGCCAAAAGCAGCCCCAGATGCGTCTCCTCTATAGTTCCAATGTGACTCTGATACCAAAATAAATGCCAGGATGGATTTAGTCTGTTTTCCCGGGCTGGTGATCCAGGATCTAGGTCTAGGATAGCAATCTTTCCCATGCAAATTAAGGAATATAGGCTGCCTAATCAATGTTCTTTCCAGTAGAAACACTCTATTATCCACATTTTATTCTTCTACTGACTGTCCACTTGCCCAATGCCAGAGTATTTGCAAAACAGCTATTTTTGGATTTGAGGGAAAGTTTGTGGCCATGAAGCTGGCCACATGCAGAAGGGTCATGATAAGTGGCCAGAACACCCTACTCTCAATGTCTGACAAGTCCCTCTACGTGACAGTTCAGTTGGTTCTGGGTGGCCACGTCCAGCATCTTCCCTGCCCTTCACTGTACCTCAGCCCTGCCATTGGCTCTGTTCTCAAAACATCTTCACCCTTACATGGCAAACTCAGGGGTTCGAGCCCCTCCTCCCTGCTCAGTCTTCATCAGGATGACTATGTCCACCCCCAACAAAGCATGGAGCTGTTGGAGCAGGCCCAGAAACTTGCCACCGTCACACCAACCTTCACACCTAAGTGCAGGGAGGAAAGAAACCTCTGTCTGCAAGTGAGAATTCCACTGGGTCCACTGAGCATGTGCTTGTTCATCCCTGAAAGAAAAAAAAAAGTGAGAAAGTTCTCTACTCAAAACACTTTTGGCAGTGAATGTGTGTGTTTTCACACACCAAGCAACTCTCTAGTTCTGGGCAGAACCTGACTAGGTGTCCTGCACTCAAACTTGACTAAGACCCTAACCACCCAAAGTTAGTGCAGACCTCCTCAGGTTAAGGGCTCAGTCCTGTTAGACTGCCTCCCCACTTCAGACCCCAGCCACAAGTCCCAAGCCAGCACATGTGCGTATTTCTGAGCACTTGGCTACAATTGAGGATTTTCCATGACACCCTCCTCAGGTCCAGTAATTTGCTAGATCTATTCACAAAACCCAGAGGAAGAGTTTACTTACTAGTAACTGATTTATTATAAAGGAGTCCACTCAGGAATAGGCAAATGGACAAGATGAGTAAGGCAGAAGGGACAGAGATGCCATGCCCTCTCTGGGGGCATCAGCTTCCCCGCACCTCGGTGTGTTCACCAGCCTTTAAGCTCCCTGGACCCTGCAGTTCAGGGATTGTTATGGAAGCCTCACCATACGGGTGTGGTCAATTATTAACTCAGTCTCCAGCCCCTCTCCCCTTCCTGGAGGATGGGAGACAGGGCTGAGAGTTCCAAGTTTCTAACCATGGCTTGGTCTTCCCGGTGACTCACCCCATCCAGAAGCCACCCAGTGTTGCCTCATTAAAACAAAGACACTCCTAACACCCAGGAAATTCCAAGGGATTTTGAAGCTCTATGGAAGTAACTGGAAACAAAGACCAAATATCAGGGGGAAAAGATGCTCCTAGCACTCATATAGTTCAGGAAATTACAAGGGTTTGAGGAGTTCTGTGTCAAGGGCAGAAACCAAATATATATTTCTAATTTGATCACAATTTCATTCTTGTCTCCATTCAGGAGGTATCTCATGGGTTACCATCAATAGCACATTTCTCCTCTATCTCCCAGTAGAACCCTCTCCTCTTCCCTGTGCCCTACAGTAAGGGTGTCTCTGGGCCCCTGTGCACTGTGCGAGTGGGGCGAGACGCCACCCAAGCCACTCGGCAGCCTTACGGCTCCCTTCAACTCTACCCCAGAGAGAGGACTCGAAAAGAGAAAGCCTTGGAACAAAGGCAGGGTGGGGGACACACCTGCTCTCCACACCCTCAGCTCCCCAGTGTCTAGCAAGCTGTCAGAGCTAGCCCACCCATGCAGCAGGTGCCCAGCCATGGAACAAAGAGGGAAGCTGATACACAAACCTGTTGTTGGAAGTACCTCAGGGTGTTCCCCATACAAGAGAAAGGAGACCAATTCTAATCATGCCTGTGCTCTGCAGATTTGTTTACTGTGCCCAAACCTACCTTTGCTTTCCCAACAGGCTGCCCAGACCAACCCCACACCTCACCACGACCCCACAACCCGCCTGGCTGCACGTGTGCCCTGTTTCTGAACCCACCAGCCACTGAAGCAAAATAGACAACACCCATCGCCAACCCACATCCTTTCAGCAGCAACCATCCACTCAGATCTGCAGAAGACTTGTTTCCTTAGTGTATGAAAACAACCTTTTTGAGGAATTTTAAAAATGTGTTCAGTTCTATGTAAATAATTCTGGAGTTCTATGCAAATGAAGCAAGTGTACAGAGGGTCGTTTAAAGCACAGGAATGTATCTTTTGCAAATCAGTTACTCAGCTTCAACACACTTGGGCTCTGTTCCCATGACATTTAACATCTTCTGCAAGGTACTGGGCATTTCTTCATCAGACTTCCCCTAGGAAATCAGCATGTCTTTGAGTCTGGGGTACAGAACCAGCTACGAGGTGAAGGTTACAAACTCTTCAGTATTGTATTCAGTTTGTGGAAAGAGAAAGGGATTATACTCATAATGTTTCTTTACCATGAAAAATTAAGGAATCCCCTCTGCTCTGCTTTATATTTTATGTGCTATTGCTCATACCCAGAGACCATCATTTCTGATAGATCCAATGGCAGGCTTCAGCATGGCCAGCACTCATGAGGACCTACTATGTGCAGAGCCCCATAAACACAGGTAAGTGCTATTGGAATACAGAGAAGAAGAAAGAGGCTCTCTGGCTGGGAGGATGGATACCCAAACCACTTACCAGAATGGAAAGTAGCATGAAATCAGTATCATTAAAGAGAGTCAAGTGAGACACACCATGAAAGGGGCCATTGAATCCATCCTGGTGAGTGGACAAGCAAACTATGTGGAGAAGGTAGCATTGGTACTGAATATTGAAAACTGGGTTATCAGTTATAGCTAGAGCAGGGGCCCTCAACCTTCAATATTTATTAAGACTCACATGGTTGACAGAGATTCCACTTCTGGAAATATATCTGAAGAAACCCAAAACACTAATTCAAAAGAATACATGCACCCCTGTATTCATTGCAGCATTATTTACAGGAGACAAGACTGGGCAGCAGCCCAAGTGTCCATCGGTAGATGAGTGGATAAAAAGACTGTGGAACATTTACACAATGGAATATTACTTTGCCATGAAAAAAGAAATATTACTCTTTGTGACAGCATGGATGGACCTAGAGAACATTATGGCAAGTGAAATAAGCCAGCCAGAGAAAGACAAGTACCATATGATTTCACTTATATGTGAAATCTAATGAAGAAAATAAACTAACAAGCAAAATAGAAAGAGACTCATAGATAAAGAGAACAGACTGACAGCTGTCAGAGGAGAAGAGGGCTAGGTGAAAAAGGTTAAGGGATTAAACAAAAAAAACACACAAAAACTCATAGATATAGACAACAATGTGGTGATTGCCGGAGGAAAAGGGGAGTGGAGAGGTAGAAAAGAGTAAATGGGGGGATAAATGGTGATGGAAGGAGACTTGACTTGGGGTGGTGAACACAATACAATGGAGAGATGATGTATTATAGAATTATACCCTTGAAACCTATATAATTTTATTAACCAATATCACCCCAACAAGTTCAATTATAAAAAAGAAACGCAGTGGTGGGAAGGGTAGGGATTTCCTTTAGAAATGCAGCAACCATGAGGGAGATGAATTCCATCAGTAAGAGAAGCACAGACAAAAAGTTCTCTGCTGTGACTATGCATTGATACACCCTAGAAACTCACTTAATTAAACTGCAGCTTTTCTTCCAAAGAGCAGATTTCAAACATTTTGGCCTCAGAACACCATTACTCTCTCATAAATTATTGAGGACCCCAAAGAGCTTTGTGTTAATGTAACTTATTAAAATATAAACAAAATTTTAAAATAATTGATTAAGATATTTTATTATATCTTCATCAATTATTAATATATAACATATTAATAAATATGTTATATATTTATTAATATGCATAATATAAAATTCTTAATATATATTATATACTAAAATTTTTAAACACTTATTATTCATTTAAAATAATAATGAGTCACTACATATTGACAGATAACCTTATAATAAAAAATAACAATGTTCTCCAAACCAAAAAATGATTTTGAAAAGGTGGCACTGTTTTATAATTTTGTAAATGTCCTGGTATGTCTGGCTTCATAGAAAACAGCTGGATTCTCATATTTGGTTCTCCCTTTAATCTACTAGCATATCACAAGTCAGATAACCTCTAGAAAACTCCTCTGTACATTCATGAGAAGATGAGAGAGTAAAAGGCAAATTAATTTATTAGCAAATTAATTTGGAGTTTGCAGATCTCCTGAACCAGTCTCTGGGACCCCTGGGGACCTCCCGGACTCACTTTGAGAGCCACCGTTCTCTGAGTCCATTGGTGTGAAAGGTGGTTAGCGCGTGAAATTCCGAGCCAGGTTGGAGGACCACTGCATGGCACCCATGTGAAGCCCTGAAATACCAGTGTTACACAGATCCAGGGAGACAAGACAGGTGTCCAGAAACTAATTCTGTTTAAAGTCATGAGACAGAACCAAAAATTAGGTTAAGTAGCAACTACAGGTAAAGATGAATAGAGAAATGTCAGAAAATACCAAAATTTCATTTCTTTAAATTTTTCTTTAGAGGAAAATTATTTTCATTTTATTGTTTCTCTAGAGGAGTTCGTGATGATGACTGCACATCAGAAGACACCCCTTTCCCATTTTTACATCATTTTTATTTTTTAATTTCAGTTGACACAAATTATTATATTAGTTTCAGGTGTATACCTCAGTGATTAGACATTAATAACTTACTTAGTGATCATCCTGAAGAATCTTGCACCCATGTGACACCACACATAGTTTTTAGAACATTATTGGCTATTTTCCCAATGCTGTACTTAACATCCCCAAACTATTCTGAAGCTGCCAATTTACACTTCTGAGTCCCTTCACCTGTTTCACCCATTCTCCCTAGCCCCTCCCATCTGGCAATCATCAAAATGTTCTCTGTATCTCTGAGTCTGTTTCTGTTCTGCTTATTCAGTTATTTTGTTTTTTAAACATTCAATTATTAATGTATATGTATTTATTTTCATTTTATTGCTCATATTTCTTACCAAAAAAGACCCTGTTGTAAAAACAACAGAAAGTTTGGTTTAAAAACACAACTATCCTGGGCCTCCCTTCGGAAGATTCTGAACGAGAGTGGGGACGGGGCCGGACGCAGCTCTTTTTAACCAGTTCCACCGGGGATTTGGTGAGCTGCCTGGGCTAGGAACTCTGCCAGAGAGCCTATATTTATGTTTTGTACATAAAGAAAAGGCTAATCAATTGTATGAAAATGACATTCATTTTTATTTTGATTCCTATGCAAAAATATCTTCCTAGGATTCTGAAAGATACCTAGCTTTTTAAAAAGCTATACTATGTACTTATAATCTATGTATTATAGGCATAGTACCTATATTTTCTACAGTTCTTTTTCACACATACTGTTTTTTAAAACCCAAATCTAAATTAAAGGGATAGAAAATGCCACTTCTATTCATAGACAAATAGTGGATTCCTTGTTTCCATAATAAACTTTTGAAAGAGTCTGTTCCTAGTGGAAACTCATTGTTACTGAATAAAAATCTTCTTGGGGAGGAAAACAGTACCTTCATATATAATCTACACTGGGGATGCAAATTGTAGAGAAACAGATACCAGAGGATTTGCATTTAATAAAATCTAGAGCAAGTCATTCAGAAGCATCACTACCGTGTACAGAAGCCCTTTCCCATCAAGATCAGCCTGACCTTTCCAGGAGACCGGACTCTTGATCAAGGAAAATACGCCATTCACTAGAAACCCCTACATTGCTGTTAAGAAGGAAATTCACCAGAATCATCAAGAATGGAAAGTGGTGAGTCAGTGTCAATTATTAAATTTTGAAAGAAACTTTCAGGGTGGGGACTTACTGAGGGAGTTGGGGCGGGGGGAGACCAGAAGAGAACAACAGGGAAAAACGGGACAACTGGAATTGAACAACGATTTAAAAAAGACAAAAAACCTTTCAATAAGCCTAATGTTTATTTTTGACATCACAAAATCATAAGTGAAGCAAAGAACAAGGAGAAATATTCTTAACTCTGGCTAGAAGATATGAAAGTATAAAAATGTACTCCAGAGACCAACTATTTAGAACTTTTAGTAACATTTTTATAATTCTAGTCAAATTTAGTTACTAGTTATTTTTGCTGCATATAATTTAGATTGGTATTTATTCTGAAAGATGAAATCTATTAAAAATTATTTTTATAAAATGAAGATTTGGATATTAAAGCATTCTTTTCCAGTCTACTAAAATTTTATGGTAAATGAAATGACTTCCCACAAGTGCTTTGTTATAAGGAAAATGCAAGAGGAGAATCCACACATATAGAGAACTCGAACTATCCTTTATTCATGCAGCTTGCTTTGGGGTCTTAGGCTAAGGATAAAGGACATTCCACACACAGATGAGGAAGAACCTGAGCCGTTATTGCATGAAGTCAAACTATGTGGAGATCTCTCTCTGTGTGTTCACTCTGAAGATACAAATATTAGTGTCAGCATAGAGTAAAACCCAAACTTGAGATTAAAAAGTTAGCATTTTACATATCAATAAATAATGACAAGAAGTATTTAAAAAATGCTTTGTAAACTACATTGCAAGAAAAACTAATATTTTTTAAAATGCCACAGTTCTTCAAGGTCTGGTCTCAAACGATAAGACAGCAAGATCCACAAAAGCATCCTTGTTCCTCAGCATGAAACTGGTTATTGAAAAAGTGTTAAGTTTTTGGATTCAGCTGCTATGAGGCTTCAAAGCTGGGAAACAGAGGCAGCTCCCGGGAAGGCCTATGGGCAGATGCCTGCTGTGTGGGCAAACCAAACTTCAACAAAATCCTAACAGGTTAACTAATTGGCTTCAGTTCTTTAAAAGTTTTGGACTTTATTTCCAGTTTAAGATTTCATAAGCAGTATATATTACTTTCTACTTAATAGTTAATATTTTGAACATTTCAACATAACTTGCTGGGTGTGCCTTTCCCTGTGTTCTTCTGGAGGTTTCCCATGGTACAATGACTAGGACATAATTTCCCAGGTCAGGAGTGGAACCACCAATGCTGAGTCTCTCGTGAGGTAGACCTAGCACCGTTATTCTTAGGTGGGTATCTGCCTCTTCCCATGAGAGGGCTCTGTTCCTCAGCAAGGCAGGCCAAGCTGGGTTAGCAACATGAGGAGAGGGACCCCCACAGTGCCCGGGCTGGCACCTGAACCAGATGGTGCAAAAACACACTATTGTCACTGTCCTGTCCAGACCTCATTCTTGGCACTTTCCGGACAGGCAGAGAAATAGCAACAACATGGATGCTGTCCACCAATAACTCATCATTTAGGATTTTCATTCTGTTCTGTCTTAAGTGAGATTGTGACTATATTTCATACCTTGAGGGTCTACAATGGAAGGAGACATCATCTACTATCTCAATTCTGGCATTGTCTAATAATATAACTCAAAGTATAAATTGTTCTTTTCTAAAATTATGAGATGGTGGGGTTGTTTTATTCTTTTTAAATTATATTTTATTAATTATGCTATTACAGTTTTCCCAATTTTCTCCCCTTTATCCCCCCTCCACCCTGCATCCCCCAACCCTCCAGCATCTCCTCTTTATTCATGTCCATGGGTTGTACATATAAGTGGTTTGAGTTCTCTGTTTCCTGTGCCATCTTTGACCTCTCCCTGTCTATTTAATGTCTACCAATTATGCTTCTTCTGGGTACCTTTCTCCCCTATTTCTCCCCTCCCCCTTCCCACTGAAAACCCTCCATGTGATGTCCATTTCTCTGATTCTGTTCCTGTTCTAATTGTTTGCTTAGTTTTTGTTTTCATTGTTTTTCTTTCTTTTATATTTTTAGGTTCATTTGTTGGTAGTTGTGAGTTTGTTGTCATTTTACAGTTCATATTTTTGATCTTCCTTTCTTAAATAAGTCCCTTTAACATTTCATATAATAATGGCTTGGTGATGATGAACTCCTCGAACTTGACCTTATCTGAGAAGCACTTTATCTGCCCTTCCATTCTAAATGATAGTTTTGCTGGATAGAGTAATCTTGGATGTAGGTCCTTGCCTTTCATGACTTCAAATATTTCCTTCCAGCCCCTTCTTGCCTGCAACGTTTCTTTTGAGAAACCTGGTAGCCTATGGGCACTCCTTTGTAGGTAATTCTTTCCTTCCCTTTTGCTGCTTTTAAGATTGTCTGTCTTTAATCTTGGGTAACTTAATGATGATGTGCCTTGGTGTGTTCCTCTTTGAGTCCAACTTCTTTGAGACTCTCTGGGCTTCCTGGACTTCCTGAAAGTCTGTTTCCTTCACCAGATTGGGGAAGTTTTCCTTCACTATTTGTTCAAATAAGTTTTCAATTTCCTGCTGTTGCTCCTCTCCTTCTGGTACCCCTATAATTCGGATATTGGAACATTTCATGTTGTCCCAGAGATTCCTCAGCCTCTGTTCATTTTTTTGGATTCTTGTTTCTTCTGTTCTGGTTGGATGTTTATTTCTTCCTTTTGTTCCAAATTGTTGTTTTGAGTGCTGGTTTCCTTCCTGCCATTGTTGGTTCCCTGAATATTTCCCTTTATTTCATTTTGAGTATCTTTCATTTTTCAACCAAGCTCAATTAGTTCTGTGAGCATTTTGATTACTAGGGTTTTAAATTCTCCATCAGATAGGTAAGCTATGTTCTCCTCACTTAGCTCTCTTACTGAGGTTTTACACTGTTCTTTCATTTGGGCCCTATTTCTTTGCTCCAGGCCCCTGATAAGTTATAAGGGGGTGGGGCCTCAGGTATTCACCCAGGCAGGGCAAGAACCCTCCTTGCTGCACTGCAGTGCTGCCTGTGGGGGAGGGGCCAGAGAGGGAACAATGCAGCTCCCCTGGTTGTCTCTAGCGCACTTTTCAATGAACTCTTGTGTGAGACTGGCAGTTTCTCCCACTGAGGCAACCCCAGCCCTAGTCCACAGTCAGCTCTGAGTCTCAGTTTCCCCTTAAGTTAGCCCTTCCCTTGCAGCCTGCTGCCTGGCCACACCCAGCCCCACCCCTGTGGTCTGCTGCCTCACCAAGGTTTCTTTCCGTCCGCTGCCTTACCAGTCTGGTTGTTCTGGTTGATTTTTTCCTTAATCCTCTGGTTGTCAGAGTTCCATACAGTTTGATTTTCTGGCACTACTGGTTGTTTTTCTTCTTTTGGTTGTTTGAGGAAGCATAGGGTTTTTACCTACACCTCCATCTTGGCTGGAAGTTGTTTTATTCTTTTTTTGTTTTGTTTTGTAACTCTCTCTTTATTCCCTTACCTATGTAACAAGAACCTGCTTGGAGACTCTAAAAGTTTTAAAGCAAGGAAATGTGTTCCAGAGGATGTCATCAAAAATAATAAAACAAGAATGTGTTTCAAACACCACAAATATATTTGATATTTAATAACTAAAAACAGTTCAGGAGTTACCTACATCTTTAAATATTCTATTTCAAAATATATGAATCTGACTTGATGCAGAAAATGTTTAATTTTCAAAACAATATTAAAGTAAAATGCCATTAAATTTACTAGGGGCCAACTTCTTCAGCAAAGTGAACAGGAACAGAGAGAGGATGTGATAGACATGATCTATTGCATACACCTTGATATGCAGTGCTACGCAGTGCTGTACCACACCCCATCACAATATTGTAGTGTAGTTTTTTTCGAAGTTCTAAAGGATAAATTGATTCTTATTAATAAATTTGCTTGGGATTTTCTCCGGAAACATGTGTCTTTGTTTTCTCAACAACTGATCTGAATGCAGGTTTGTATCTAGAGTATTTGAATAAAAACTCAAGCCTCTCCTGGTTTATGCAGGTGTGGAGTCTTTAAATAGACTCAGTGCACAGGGAAACTGATGTTTGGGGGTAGGGATACTGGTAACATTTTTAGACTCTAAATATCAGGGCACTCCAAAAAAGGAGGGTAGGGTGAGTTAAGGCACTTTCAGAATTCTCAAAAACATGAGGAATAGTCAGATGATAGTTTAAAGAACTTGTACTAGGTTCCATTTCTTAAAATCTATTTTAATTCACCTCAAGTGCTGCGTAAAATGTTGGTATTTGCTTTTTGGTACCACTGCTTCAGAACATGGTTTATCCTCACTGCCCCTATTTTCTCACAATCAGAGAAGGGCTTTCATTGCCACCTCTTACGAAACTGCTCTCCCACACTCTGGAAAAGATCTGTGCCTCTCCAAACCCTGTGGTCTTTCTGGGCCTTCATTTTCCTCAACTTCTCCAAGGCATTTTATTTACTCCACAAATATTTATTGAGTACCTAGTAGGTTCCAGACACTTGACACCACTGGTGACTTCTACTTCACTGCACTCCCCCTTTCCTTCATTTTTCTGGCACTGCCCTGATGGAACATCACATACTTACATTTCTGACCTCTCCTACCCCTTGGCTCCCTCACCCCCACTTCCCTGTCCTCTGCCTTCCCATGAGTACAAGATCTAGCCTTTTCCTGATACTCCATGCTTGCATTTCTATTCTTCTTTGGAGTGACTTCCAAAGACTTTCTTGGAGAACTTCATTTTCATAACCTTAGTTATTGTAGTTTTAATGATGATCCTTAGATGTGTGGTTCTAATCCTAGTCAAAGTTCCTATCCCATATATAAGGTATCTTATTTGATTAAGCCACCACAATTACACAAGTCTTAACCCTTTCTACACATGCCTTGCTCCTTCCTGCCTCTGTCTTTGCTCATGCCATGCCTGATGTCTCAAATACCTTTCTCCCTCCTCCTAACTCATCCACACCCTTCTAAATCCAACTGAAGTCCCATCCTTTCCCACAAAACATTCATCAACAACCAAAAACTTCTCCTTCCCTTCCTCTACTCTTTCGCATGTAAACGTCTGATTTCTCTCACTAAAATAGGATCTCTTTGAGGACATCTGTTATGTGATCTAAACTTATTTTGCATCCCCTGTGGCATATAGCCCCATACTTTGCACCAAATCAATGCCAACTGATACATAAGACTGATTGTTTTATGACAAAACTTCAGAAGTGTTGATCTGGTTGTTTGCCGTCTCATGAACTTTATCCCTCTATTCATGACTGTGGTTATTTGTTAAACTTATTTAGAATAGGTGTATTTCCTCTAGGCTTTTTGGCATACACATTAAGTATAAACAGATCATTCAGATTGAAAACATCAATTAAAAAGCCCTTTGAAAAAAAGTGAAGCCAAGACTCTCTGCAAACACACAAAGGATCCAACCTGAACCTCTTCAACTTCCACCTTCTCTTCCTTCTCATATCTGAGTGCACACCTGCCAGCAACCAGTCAGGTGTTCCCCTTTTTGCTTAGCCAGGAATGCCTGTGTTAGAGTTGGCCCCTCCTCCACAGGAACCTTCTGAAGTCCTTATTCCTATGTTTACCTCTGGTTCTCATCAGAATTACCAGAAGAGCTTATTAAAACATGGATTTCTGGGTCCCCACCACTAAAGTCTCTGATTCAGTACATTTGGAGGAGGGCCTGAGAACATGTATGTCTCCATTCCTAGCTGATGTTGTTGCTGCTGGTCTGCAGATCACACTTCTAGAGTCACTGGTGTGTATTCTCACTGTGGCTCATCTGTCTGGCTTTGAACTCTACCTTGCTCTGACATTGAGTACTTGAGTCATTCTCCTACTCCAGGCTGCTTCTAGGGATACTAGAGGGGTCTTGGTCACTGTGTGTATCACCCAGCCACCTCCCCTCCCCTCTTCTTTATTCCAGCCTCAGAGGTTGAGAACCAACTTGTGCCCTTGACCCCAATTTCTTTCTTCCTTTTCAAAACATCATTTTCTCTTTTCTAAATCTTTAGTTCCTTCATCTGTCCTGTTTAAATATCCTCAAATCTCTGCCACCATAAGTACATAAGTGGATATAAAACCATAAGCAAACCTCTCCTTGACACTGTAGTTCTCTCTAGTTATGATCTAATGTCTTGCTGCCCTTTGTCATCCAAACTTCAAGAAGTTGTTTCCCTCCCTGTCTCTGCCTCTTCCCTTGATATTATTATCTGTAAAGGAAAGAGTATTAGGAGATGAGGTAAGAGGTATCATGAAACAAGACTCTAGTCACTCTAGGTGTTCACAATTGTCATTAATAAAGTCTAACACCAACCACTAAATTGAAAGCAATGGAAAGCAATGGCTGCTTTGCTGTCTTTATCTTCCTGGATCATTTCTGCCACATCTCATGCTTTTTCCTTCTTTCTTAAAATCTCCTCCCCTAAATTCTGTGGCATCTTATGCCCCTGGTTTTTCCTCAACCATTTCACCTTCACAGGGTCCTCTCCTCCTCTGACAACTCTCCAAACAAGGATGTTTCCCAGGTTTCTGTCTTTGACCACTTAGCCCAGAACTTTACAACCAGTGTTTCAGGAATTGGTGTTCTAGAAGTTTCCAGGATATCGATCCTCTCAGCCCTTGGGGATGTCCTGGCCTGTTTATTCCAGTGTGCCCGATGTGTGTTGTTTCTATGTGTGCCATCCTGTGACTCTACCTCTCAAACGCTCCCCGAGTGATTTCATCCTCTTCCCTGGTTTCATCACCATCAACAGCATCATGGCTCTGACCTTGTATGTTCAGAGCAAACCCATGGAGGAAGCTTGAGAATCATCCTTGAATTTTCCCTCTCCTTTCCCTCCCACATATAAATAACTTGCAAATCCATCTGCTCCTTGTTCTCCTATACTACCACTACTCAGACCCCATTATCTCTGGCTTGAAATATTCTAGAATTTTCCTGCCTGATCTCCCTGTGGTTTGGGGATTTTTAAATCCACCCTTCACAGAGCTGCCAGATAAGTCTATCTAAAATGTAAATCTAACCACAACACCCCCACGCTCAACAGCCTCCAGTGCCTCTGTGACCTCCGTGTCGACAGGATGAAGTCCAAACTCCTTCACACAAGGAACTTCATGACAGAGCTCCACTCATTTTATTTCTCCAGATGCACTGCCTGCCACATCCTCCCTCACCCTCTTTTCTGTCCTTGCCTGAAGCCATCACCCATGCTGTCCTCTATGCATGAATGTCCCTGCACACTTTGCCGTCTCCACACAACCCTGGCCTCAGCTCCAGTGTCACCCTGCCTTCCCTAACTCCCACCAACATGCAGAGGAATGGACACAGCCTGTTTTTCTGACTATCTGGGGCACATTTCTCTTATTGTACTTAGCACATTGCATTACAATTATTTTCTAAGTATTTCTCTCCTCCCACTTCACAGCATGTTCTTTCATACCCCAATTCTGACACAATGCCTGACACAGAAAACATTCAATAAATAACTGATGAATAAATACAGCTTTAAGCTTTTCTAAAAGATAAGACATCACACATAATTCTAGGAGCAACACTTAGACTCCTTATGGAAAATCTGTAAGGTCAATAAGCTTTAAATTTGAGGCTGATTTGAAAGGTGTACTTCGAGCTACTTTAATTAAAAGATATATAATCCAAGGACTTCTGGCCAAGATGGAAGCATAGGTAGACACACTGTGCCTCCTCGCACAACCAAAATAAGGACAACAACAATTTAGAAAGAAAAAACAACCAGTACTGACAAAAAATTGAACTGTATGGAAGTCTAACAACCAAGGAGTTAAAGTAGACACATTCAACCAGACCGGTAGGTGGCGGAGTGGAGAGGGGTTGCAGCAAAGCTGTGACTGGCAGACCCAGGCATGCTAGGCAGCAGCTGGTGGACCCAGAGAAGCAGCGGACTGTAGAAGGGTGCGACAATAAGGTGACTGGCAGACCAGGCAGTCCCACATTCACACATAGATAAACCAGGCAAAACTGGGGAGCAAGACAGATCTCATCCCCAGGGTCCCAGCACAGGGAAATAAACCCTCAAAGCACCAATTGAAAACACCTGTGAGGGTTGAGGTGGCAGGAGAAACTCCCAGCCTCAAGGGAGAGTTCATTGGAGAGACCCACAGGGTCCTAGAACATACACAAACCCAACCACACAGGAATCAACACCAAAAGGGGCCAATTTTCTTGGGGGAAGTGGCAGAAGTGACTGAAATCCAGCAGAGAGAGGAGCAAGCACCATTGTTCCCTCTCAGACCCCTCCCCCACATACAGTGACACAACCCAGTCACTGGGTTGTCCCACCCAGGTGAACACCTAAGACTCCACCCCTCACTATGTAACAGGTGCACCAAGACAAAAAAAGAAAATGGCCCAAACAAAAAAAAAAGATCAAAGCTCCCGAAAAAATACAACTAAGTGACAAAGAGATAGCCAAACTATCAGATGCAGAGTTCAAAACACTGGTAATCAGGATGCTCACAGAATTGGTTGAATTTGGTTGCAAATTAGATAAAAAATGAAGGCTACACTAAGTGAGATGAATGAAAATGTATAGAGAACCAATAGTGATGGGAAGGAAACAGGAACTCAAATCAATGAAGTGGACCAGAAGAAAGAAACATCCAACCAGAAAAGAATGAAGAAATAAGAATTCAAAAAAAAAAATGAAGAGAGGCTTAGGAACCTCCAGGACATCTTTAAACATTCCAACATCCAAATTATAGGGGTACCAGAAGGGGAAGAGGAAGAGCAACAAATGGAAAAGTTATTTGAACAAATAATGAAGGAGAACTTCCCCAATCTAGCAAAGGAAATAGACTTCCAGGAAGTCCAGGAAGCTCAGAGAGTCCCAAAGAAGTTGCACGCAAGGAGGAACACACCAAGGCACATCATAATTACATTAGCCAAGATTAAAATTAAGGAGAGAATCCTAGAAGCAGCAAGAGACAGGAGGCAGTTACCTACAAAGGAGTTCCTATCAGACTGTCAGCCGATTTCTCAAAAGAGACCTTGCAGGCAAGAAGGGGCTGGAAAGACGTATTCAAAGTCATGAAAGGCAAGGACCTCTATCCAAGATTGCTCTATCCAGCAAAGCTTTCATTTAGAATGGAAGGGCAGATAAAGTGCTTCTCAGATAAGGTCAAGTTAAGGGAGTTCCTTATCACCAAGCCCTTATTATATGAAATGCCAAAGGGACTCATCTTAAAAAAAGAAGATAAAAAACATATACAGTAAAATGACAGCAAACTCACAATTATTAGCAACCATACCTAAAACAAAAACAAAAACAAACTAAGCAAACAACTAGAACAGCAACAAAACCACAGAAATGGAGATCACATGGAGGGTTAGCAACAGGGGAGTGGGAGGGGGTGAGAGGGGAAAAATGTACAGAGAATAAGTAGTATAGCTGGTAGATAGAAAATAGACAGGGGGAGTGCAAGAATAGTATGGGAAATGTAGAAGCTAAAGAACTTATAAGTATGACACATGGACATGAACTAAAGGGGGGAATGTGGGTGGGAGGGGGTGTGCAAGGTGGAGGGGAGTGAAGGGGGTAAAATGGGACCATTGTAATACCATAATCAATTAGATATATTTAAAAAATAAATTAAAAAAGAGATATAGTCCAAATCCTGTCAAAATTAGACCCAAAGGACCATTCAAATAACTTTGTTTTGCTAAAATTTGGTTATGTGTGCATTATTTGTATCAAATAATACATTGTCTCAGAACCTAGATTTTTTTCTCCATTTTATACAGGTGCTTCATATAAAATTTGGTAGTTTTCAGAGCATTTTCATACATACATTATAAAACTCTGAAATCAACAATGGAGTGATTATACACCTTTTACAGATGACGACAATGAGGCCAAACCATCGGGATTGTCCCAAGTCAGTGACTAGCTCCTGGCTGTGCAGCAGCCTCCTGGGCAGCAGCCTTTGTTCTAGCCCATCACTCTGCCTCTGGTTTGAGTTTGATTTCTCCCTTTCCTCCCTCCTTTCACTGTCTTTGTAATGAGCTTTGGCTCGTAAATCAGATACATGCCAGACTACCTATAAACTCAGCCAGATTGGATAATAGTCTGGTTAGATACCCAATACATACGTATGTTAGTAGGGTATGCCAGACTCACAACGCTGAAGTCTGTGCTGCTGAAATTGCTGGGAAGCCAGCAACACCTCAATGAATCAAACCCACCCAACCTTCTATAGAACATTATCAGAGTTAGAAAATGTCTTATAATCCCTCTAGTTAACTACTAATTCAGTGCTTAAATATTTTCTGTAATAATCCAAAAAAAAGGATCTCCTGTCTTTCTTTGATCATCCTTAGTGACAAGAACTCACTATTTCCAAAAAACAGTGTTGACAGTTTAAGAATGTTGGGGGAATATTTTCTCTTATCATCTGTTATATCTCTGTAATTTCATCAGGGTGAAATAGGAAACTCTCAGGTTGTTAGAGCTACAACTTGACCTATGTCTGGATCATAGCGACTAAGGCTGGTTATAAGTAAGTATGAGACCTTAGCAAATAACTTAGTCCCCGACCTCAGTTTCTTAATCTGTAAAATGGATCAAATAAAGTAATACATGTAAATTGTCAAATACCATAATATATTCAATAACTACATGTGGAAAGTACTCAATAAATATTTGTTAAATGAATGAATGATTCTTCCCTTATCTTTGGCCTAGTTTTAAAACAGCAGCTCTTCATGTTGAATAACTATATTTTCCAAAATAAAAAAAAATACATACAGAAACAAATAACTGTCTCCTTAAGAACATAATCTTCCAAAACAGTCCAGTTGACCTGGTCACCCACATCAGGTAGCAACAGGATGCAGCAGGAATACCATAATGCTATAACCTAAATCATGCAAATCTAACTTTTGCATCATGTGTTAAGGAGCATTATTTCCAGTTGTATCCAATCCATGATCATGCAATGAAAGCATAAATTTTAAGTCTTCCTTGAGTAAATCTTGACAAACCAGAGTACAAAAAAGAGGATACTTAGAACGGTTGCTGTGTAGGAGTTGGAGTAGTGTTTCTTAATCAGAGCTTGGACCAGTTTCCATTAAGGACCAGGAGATAAGAATAAATGACCTTTTTTTTGAAGCCTCTTCAAATTCAAATCTATTGCCTTGGCCACTCAGTTGGTTGGATCATTGTCCCATATACCAAAAGGTTGTAGGTTCAATTCCCAGTCAGGGTACATACCTAGATTACAGGTTTGATCCCCATCAGGGCATGTATGGGAAGCAACCAATCAATGTTTCTTTCTAACATCCATCTTTCTTTCTTTCTGTCTCTGTTTCTCTCTCTCTCCCTCCACCCCATAAAGCCAATAAAAATATATCTTCAAGTAAGGATAAAAAAAAACATCTATTACTCTATGATGCTAACAAGAAATTAGCATCATAATTGTCAACTCTAAATACTTCCCTCCAGAGGTTAACCTAATTACTCCATCCACATTTGACTGTTACTATTCTATTTTCTTAAGTCCCAGGAGACTACAGCAAACGAGTGTATCAAGGCGTAAGAGTGAAGCACACAGTCAAAGATCTACTGGCAGAAAAACGATCCAGGCAAACGAATAATTCAAGATTTAGTGTAAGTCTTAATTTAATACATTCTGAAGTCTTTGGTGGGGGCAGGGGTTTAAGTCTTCTATTAAGGTTAGTTATCTCCCCTCTCACTTTATTTACACACCAACCTCTCACCACTTGAGTCTGATATCTGGGTCAAAAAGCCTTCCCTCAACAGCACTTATTATATAATTACCATTATTAACACTACAGCACATCTGTCAAGCAACATGTAAGCATTTCAAGAGCACTACAAACTTATTGGCTGACTACTACAGCTAGCAGCAATGAAAGAAAAATATGTCCTGACTTTTCACTTCCCCTCAGTCATGAATTAACAAAGGTTCAGTTGGTGAAAATAAAGCTGACCTTTATCACATCTTACTCTAAACTTGATAGAGACAACTTAGACGAGTCCTCTCGGTAACATGCAAAGTCCTATTTTAAAATCCAAGTAGGGCTCAGCCACAAGAAAAGACGAAATACTGCCATTTGCAACAACATGAATCGACCTTGAGAATATCATGTTAAGCAAAATAAGTCGGACAGAGAAAGTCAAGAACCCTGTGATTGCACTCATATGTAGGGTATAAAACTGAAACTCATAGACAAAGACAACGGTGTGGTGGTTACCAGAGGGAATGGGAGGTCAAATATATGGTGATGGAGGAAGATTTGATGTTAGGTGATAAACACACAATGTAATATACAGATGATGCATTATAGAATGTACTTAAAACCTATATAATTTGATTAACCATTGTCACGCCAATAAATTTAACAAAAATTCAAAAACAAAAGATGACTCTTAGTAAGAGATGTCTTAAGTCTAAAGCCCTTATCTACCAGATATGTCTTCATAAATAGCTCCATTTTGTGCCTAAAATGTCTAAGTAACGGCATCCAATTCTCCAAAATAAAAATGATTCTAGAATGGAAACATTTGACTGTTGAGATAGATGTATAATCATTACCTTATTGGGTAAAATATAACAACAGGAATGTCGGGCATCTGTTGGGCATTGCTGGGTGCGGGACATGAGAGTAGGCAACCAGGAACAGCTAGCGCAATGTACACAGCAATCAGCACAAGGCTGGTACGTGACGGGCACTGGTTCTTGCAGTGTGTCTGCTCCAAATGCCAGCATCACGTCCCACACTGCTCCAAAATCAAACTTCTAGGACATATTTTAAACCAACAACCCCGGATTCGATTTCCTCCCATCCAAGAACACCTTTGGCTGCATATTGTCTGCCTGCTTTTCTTTTAAACCACCTCCTTTCTTCTAGTTCCACAGATAGAGCTTAACTGATAAAGAGAAATCTAAAGGAAGCAATGAAAAATTGTCCTTTGGTGAGGATAAAAAATATATATCCATACTAATCTATGAGACAGAGGGGGTGGGGCTAGGAAGAGAGATTCAGAGTCTACTCTAAATGAACCACAGCTTCACAGAAGTCATGTGAATCACTCGGGCACAAATGTAGCTAAAATTGTGCAACTAAATGAAAGTTCCAGGCAAACTGTCAATTGGGAAGACAAAAGTCACAATAATGATAACACCCTAATCAAGGAGCAAACAGTGTATCTTTTCAATGTGAGTGAGGATGTAATTCAGTTCTTGGCATTGTTATCAATACCTATACCCAACAGAGTTACATAAAAAGACCAGAAGGTATATGTTGAAATAGTGGATACAGATATATTTTCCTTTAAAAATTACTTAACATGACTTCTTGTTCAAGATATGTAACTATCAAATAGTGTGTTTTCTTTATTTTTTGATGTTTTCACTTTTTAAAAGATATACCAATATAAACATAATAATAAGCCACATTATTCCATTTAAAATGCAGATTCCTGATCCCTGTCTCACATCTACTAACATAGAGTTATGGGGCTAACACCAAGGAATGGTCGTTTTTACCAAGCTCATGGGGTGATCCTTTATACAGCACACTTTGGGAACTTTGCCATCAAGCGAAGAGCAAGCGTCCGAGCCAAACACTGCACACCCACAGTTCCTGCCTTTACCAGACAAAAGCTTGCTGGCCCAGGGACATTGGAAGTGGTATAGTGTGAGTGGCTACAAGAAAGGTGCAATACATAGCCTGTGCCATTAAACACCAAACAACCTGGTAGAAAAGAGAAATACTTATACACTAAAAAAGTACAAGACCATATAGCCATGCACTAGACTGAACACCAAAGATGAAAGATGAGGCCGCATGGCCATGTGATATGAAGACTGTAATACTATTTACATAAGGACAATTTAAAGTGCACTTCCTATGTGTTATCTCATTTGATAGACATGCCAATTCTCTGACATTGATATTTACATGGTTTCCCATCTTATGGATTAAATAGTTGAGAACAAGAAAAGGGAATTGATTGTTCTCAAGTTGCAGTTAGCAACTGGCAGGTTTTCTGACTCCTAATTCCATATTCCTTTTAAAGGGAAAGATCGATGTGGACTAGAGTAGAAAAGTCTCTCATTCATGCTGTCTTTGTCCATTTGAGCTGCTATAACAAAACACCTCAGACTGGGTAGCTTATAAACAGCAAACATTCCTCACAGTTCTGGAGGCTGGAAGTCTAAGACCAGGCAGCCAGCATGGTCTTGTTCTCGTGAGGTCCTGCTCTGGGTTGTACACTTCTCGCCATATTGTCACACGGGGCCTACGGAGCTGTCTAGGGTCTCTTTTATAAAGGCATTACCCCAGTCATGAGGGCTCTGCCTTCATGATCTAATCACCCACAAAGGCCCTACCTCCTAATGCCATCTCATTAGCCATTAGGATTTCAGCATATGAATTTGGGGAGGACACAAATATTCAGACCACAGCATATGCCAAGAAATGAAATCAAAACATAAGAAACTATATTATGTAGAAAGAACTTCTTGGACTAGGAAAGTGAAAACCAGTTCTAATTGTGACACTTACTCTTACACATCAAATACATAGGTCATATGAACTTGGCCTTAACCTCGTTTACGTACATTACCCAACATCTCAATGCTAGTATCTTACTCATATGTCACATCAATAGCCTTTTAAATGTGAGTAATTAAATGCACATAAAGTTGAAATGTGGTTGTTTGGACTTTTGGTATCTAAATAAAATGACTTTACTGTCTACCTACTCATATTTCATCTTCTCAACCACCATTCTAGAATATCTATATCCCAAGAAGGATATTGTATTCAGTAATCATCCACTCTTGATGACCAAAGAGCAGGAATTATGGAGAACCACATCATTGGCAAGCATTTGGGGGCTCTAATTGCATGGGTAATAATAAGAGTACCTCTTATTTTTCATACCAGTACACAAGGAGACAATGAGTCAATGATTCTTGGATAATTTCAGACAGGAGAGCCAACCTTACACAAGTCCAAAATTTGCTATTGACAAGATAGATATAGCCAGTCAAAGGCTAACTGGAGGAGATGGGAGGTCCCACCATGCAGTTTCACCATACATACTGTGCTAGGCCAAAAATGGACCCCAAATACCCCAGGTCAAATTCAGGGAGTTTGTGCATGTTGCCTTGTATGGCAAAATGACTGATTAAGGATCTTGAAGGAGCCTCCCTGGATTAGCAAACACATGTATCCTTGTAAGGATGAGTTTGAAAGAGACACACACACACAGAAGGAGACACACAACAGAGGAAGAGGCAATGTGATGGCGGAGGCAGAGGCCAGAGTCATGCCACCTGCCACAAGTCAAGGAATGAGGGCAGCCATCAAAATCTGAAAGACGCAAAGAACGAGTTCTCCCCGGAGTCCTATAGGCAGCTTAACCCTGCCTGCACCTTGACTTGGACTTCTAGCCTGTGGAAGAATAAATTTCTGTCTTTTTAAACCATTCAGTTTCTGGTAGTTTTTACCAGCAGCCCTAGGAAGCTAATGCACATATATTAATGAAACTATGTCACACTGAATAAGTAGCCTTTAAGAAGTTCCCATCTAACGTCCAAATTGCTTCTCTTCTCTTTGTAGCATCACTATGATAAGTTGCCACAGGTTGCACTGATCCAGCTTTACGTAGTTTCTCTAAGAGCATCTGTTTGTGACACCGTGGAATGTTTTTCATGTCTTTGCAGCAGAAATCAGGGGAAAACAAACCTTCCCATCAAAAAAAAGACTTTCACCAAAGACTGCATTTAAAACCACTTCTGTAGATTGTAGCCATAATCCTGTGGTTTCAGGCTGTTATTGTGGATATCTGTTTTTAAATAATGGCTTTTCTCATTCTTTCTAAAACTTTTCTGTTATTCCTTACTGCTCTACCAAATCTTCTACCAGGATATTTAAAATATGAGCCATTCATCAACATCTAGTACCAAAAAGTATATATAATTAAACTTTTGATGTAGGTGTAGGTTGTGTTTTTTTTTCAGTTACACTATTTTAATTGAGTTCCATAAAGACTAATCATTGAAAAATTTTAATAATGTCACAAAGTTTAGTGAACTCTCAGTTATATATAACAGAGGGGGGAAGAATAACAAGAAAAATAAATACTAAACCTAATAACCATAATTTTTCATTTTGGTTTGAAATTCAATGAACAATTTGCAGGTTATTGAGCTTTCTAATTAATTTTTCAAGCTATCATAAAGGTTCATTTAAAATCATTGAATATACAGCAGTTGGCATAAGAGGAAAATACTTTGAAACCTGCTGAGTAGAAAATGAAAGTCCGTTTGGAGTTAAAATTGTGTTGTGGAAAAGGGGAACACAGTGCAGTTTGGAGGAGACTGGAATGAGCCTGGGAATCAGGATCTTGACGTATAATCTATTTTGGGGAGCTTGAGGAGGGTTCTTTTTTTTAGGGGGAGGGGGTGGTATGGACATGCTAATGGTTGTCCTGCTATGCTCAGCCATCAAAATGCGATGGTGATGACCAATAAGGAAATAGCTATGAAAGTTACTTTAAGTTAATATTTTACATAAACATGAGGGAAAATAAGTGAAAATTTCTGGTTCTTTGAAAAGTTTGAACTGAGGAAAATATTGAAGGGATGCATCTCAAGTGGGAAATATATTTGGATTATATCAGCCTTGAATTATACATTTTACACATATGCAGACCAAAATTTAATTATTTTTACTTGGCATGATTCTTTTATACCAACCTTGAGTATTTGCTTTTCAAATCACAATTACTAACAGTTATTTTCTTTTTTCTATATTTTCCCAAATGTCAACATTTAAATTAGCTGCTAAAATCTCCACATCAAGGACACATAAGATAAGACCATATTGTTAGCTGGGCAGCATGATTAAAATCTTTCCTAAATATTTTTGGGAGAAAACCATTGTGTGCACAGAAAGAAGTATGACAATAATACATACTGATGGGGAAATTGGGAGAAACAGACGGTCAGTGGGTGCCATATACTGCATTTATGGCCATAGAGTAATTGGAAGTGTTTGATCTTGCTTGGGAAGTGGATAAAATCTAACTGTGGAGCAGATGTGCACTGTCTAGCTCCATGCCTGATGCCTGTCTGCCTTGCTATCAGGACTAGCGGTTTGTTTAGTTCAATGTCCAGCTGTTGTTTTGTGGCACCAAATACAGGCCCACTTCAGTCACCACTGCATGTAAATATTGTGATGTCCATATCTATGGCTTGCATTTGAATTTCTTGTGAAATATTTTAAAATAATACACAATTGGGGACTGTATATTATAGCATCTCAAAGTTTCTTTGATTTCTTTGAAGTATGAAAAAAGCATCCAAGATATCTGTTCATACCAAAGGAGAAATTGCCCCTTCCTAGATCTGTTTGAACCCCTCCTTGTGGCCCTCAGTGGTCTCGGGCTATTCCTTTCTGCTCTTTGAGCTCCTCTCTAAAAGATAAGAGTTAGATCCCTCCCATTTCAATTTTAGTACTCAAATTTTTAATAGTTTATCCCATTTCTTTATCTTTTTATTACCATTACTTACATTTCACATGTTCCCATGTCACTGTTTAAGATTTAAAATAGATCCAAGTCTCTGAAAACTAGCTCAGAGTCAAGTTGAAGCACCTTTGAGCTGATGTTTGAGACTGCTGTTATCTGGGAGCCCACAGCACTTAGGTTGTCTGGACCTCATCATCCACGACACAGACAGCATGGCATGGTGAAGAGTTTGGGCTCTGGATCCAGGCGACCTGAATTCAAATCCCAGCTCTTCCATTTGGCAGCTGTGTGATGACTTACTCTTGCTGTGAAAGGAAGATAATACCTGCCTTGGACGGTGTCATAAGGGTTAGATTTAATATTTGTTAAGGGCTTATCACACAGTATATGCTCAATCAATGCTACTGTTATTAATCACTGACTGCACACAGGGAACATTAGAATTCGAAGTGATGTGAGAAACTGATTGACCTGAAGAAATGTACAGTCCAGCTGTGGGAAAAGGAATTCTATGTGAAATAAGTAATTAAAAGTAAAAGGATGGCTTTGCTTCAAGTGCCAAACATGTGATAATGGCCATCGCTGAATATATGGGGGGTAGAAGGGTGTGAGCAAAGCATGGTCAGGGCAGGTGGCAAAAGGTTTCTTCAAGGAAGATGAGCCTTGAGATAAACCTTAAAGGCGCAAGATAACTCAAGTGAGCAGTGAGGCAGGGTGAAAGTCCCAACAGAACACAGAGTGGTCTAGCGGGGAGGGGCGTCTGTCTGTGATGCGCAGCAGGTGGATAATCTGGTGTGCAGGGTGCAGTGAAAGAGAAGGTTGAGAGGCCTGACCTGGTACATGACTCTTCAAAATTCAGGGCTTGCCTTGCCTGCTAAGGCCTTCCAGACACTCCCCTCCACTCCCCAAGACTCCAGCATATTTATCTGCTAAAATATTTATGACATTGCATTATGACTGTTTGTTTTCTTAAATCTCTTCTCCAAATGGCTAATGTCTTTCTATTCCCATTTGTTCCCTGTGGAGTCTCGAGCCCAGGAGGAATGGTGGTGTGATAGAATGGTTAAGAGCTTGCGTTTAAGAATCAGAGAGACTGACCATCTGACTCCAGTATGTGAAAGTGATCTAACTTCTCTGGGCCTCAGTTTCTGCCCATGCAAATGGGGATAGTGATACTACCATAAAGTTGTCGTGAAAATAAAATTAGATAATGTATATAAAGCTTCTGATACAGCTGGTACTTAGCATGTTGTAAGTGGTCAAAAAATGGCAGCTCTTACAGTGTTTATAGTACCTGCACCATGACATCACTTCATAAGATTATGGTGAAAGCATGCTGTGCAAAAGGAGATATTCACAAGACTGTGGACAGCTCTGAAGAGCAGCCTTGGCAATCAGATACCCCTTGTTTTCATTACTATGGATTCTAACATAATATAAAGAAATCAAACTATTGAAAGGCCACTGGGTACATTTTGTAAGTTGGAATTGACTCACTGTGAAGAATGGAACAATAAAGCAGCAAAAGCCAGTTAGTGGCCTTATTTTTTATTCTGACTCAGCAATGCCACCCTCCTCCATTCTGAAGATGGCTAGAGCTGAAGCTCCGACTTGGCGCATTTCATTGATATAAATTCAACTGCTCTCACTCTGCAGTCATAATATCCAAAGACTTAACCAGTCTTGGATAACAAACCAAGTATTATACTTCCCAATCATGGGCTTTACGAAAACTCCAACTTCAAATAGTAGGAAGAGGGAAATAAAATTTCTAACATTTTAATCAGTTTGTTGACTTAAGAAGTAATGTTACTTTTTTAAACCTACATTTCCTCAATTACAAAGAATTGTATAATATTATGAACAGTACAGATGGCAGGGGATTGGTATTCAGAGTTTTTTCATGTTTCCCCTTCTCCCCACTGAATATGGATCTTTTGCATCCTGACTGGATAGTTTTTCCTGACCTCAGAACACAATCCATCCACTGGCGCCCCAAGCCCCAGCTGCCAAGGTGAAGCTGGGCACCCATTCTTCTAAGAAAGATAAGCCCCTTTCCTCCAGTTCCACTAAAGTTTTGCATATTGAGTTTTCCAGGAAAATAAGGAACAGAAAAATCACATACAGCACAGGAACGATTATGCAGAGTGCAAATATCGTGACACTCACTGTCATATCTGGTCAAAGGTCGGCACGGGGGGCACAGTTGAGGTGACTTCTAGGCCTGAGTCCCCTTCTATTATCTCAGTTCCCTCTGGAGAAATAAGAATTCTTAATAATAATAATAATAATAATAATAATAATAGTTATTATTTACTGCTAGGCTCCTAAATAGAAACTTTATAATATTTTCAGGTATCCACTTCTAAATATATACCATTTATCAACAAGAAGCCCTACAATGTCAAGAGGGTGGCACTCATCTATTTTTCAGATGTAGAAACTAAGACTCATGGAAAGCAGTGAAGCTTAAATTTGGACTCAGGTTTGTGGACTCCAAGGTCTTTCTTTTACCTAATGTACTGCCTTCTTAAATGGACATTTCTGGTCCAAGGAAGGACTAGCTTTGGAGTGCCCACTTTGCTTAGCTCCTCGGCTCAGTGCTCATTCCACCCTTCACGTTCCACACATGAGGCTGGGCTCCAGTTGTGACTCTTGCTCCTTCACCTCGTGTCTGTCTCCCTGCCCATCCTGCAGTGATTCTGTAGATTGCTCAGATCAAATCAGAACCAAAGCCTTTCTTTCCTATAATACTCAGATATCTAGGTGCAAGAAGTCCTTAATTTCTTTCTTGAACCTATGTCTAGTTCCATCCCAGAGCCTGCTTCCAGAACATCGTTCCTCTCGGTCATTCCCCACCTCTCCTGGACCCCTGATCTCTTAGGTTCTTTACACTGACCTTACACGAAGCTCTTTGCTGTTCTCCTAGAGACCTCTAGGGCCTACCTCACCGGACCCCTTTGGTGCTTACTTTTTCTTCTTGCCTGAAGTTTACTCTCCTGCTATGCCTTTTTATGAGGTGTGATTTCTTTTCTGAATATTGCCAAGCTGACCTGAGAGGCGGGTAATCCATGACTCATGCCTGGGATTGTATGTCGAATGCTATTTCTCCCACTTAGAAGGCAGACACAGTATCAGCTCTCTTTTGAGGGCTGGAAGGATATCTGAGCCCAAGAAAGCATAGGGCTTACCAGCTTTACCTGCTATCTCCAGTGATCCACCTCTTAGATGCTTCCCCAACCTCCATGGTACCCAGCATCCTCTCATAGTCTTACACACTAAAGAGTCATATGCATATTCTTAATAAATATAATAGCCACTAAGGAAAGGAAAGGGTAATTTCCTCATCCTCTTCCTTTGTGAAGGTATGAAAAGAGATAGGAAGGGAGGGACCACCGATGGACTCAATTCTTAAGTACAAAGCTGATTTTTAGTAATCCATACAAAAGATATATGAAAGCCTTGACTAATGTAAAATTTAATTTTAATCAAGATGTAATCTCCAAACCCTGCTAAAACTTGGACAATTTATATATTGTAGTATTCTAATAGTAGGGCTATACAACAATAAAAAGGCCAAAAGAAGAAAGAAGCAGACTGGAAAGAAACTGATGTAAAAAAAAAAGCTGATTATGCATGCCTTAAACTTAGGAAATTGGCCGTGCATAAATTCAAGGGAGAAATCACAGCCATTGCCGCCGTCACCATGTTATCAAATCTAAGAACAGAGCACAGGGACATGATACTGAGTTTGTGGTTCGCAGGCATCCCAAGCTCTGAAGACCTGTGACTGCCATCACAAGGAAAATGCATGCTCTCCTCTGAATTCTTAAAATTCACCATAAAAATTATTTGTCATCTCTTCAAGTCTCATAAATTGAACCTATCCTACCATGTGTTCCAGCTTTCATAAGATTTTCACACTTGTCTGGGCAAGGCAAACGGTCACCACATGCCCAGTATGTTATTGGCTCATGCGTTATTTCTCTTACACTGTTTTTCTTTCTTACTTTTTAGCAGTGCCTTTTCTCTTTGTGTTCTTTTATGAAAACTATATTTCTCCTTTAATATGCATATCTCATTTGCCCTTCTTGCTTTTTTTCTGAATTGCCAGCAGAATGACCCCTTTGTCTGTCAGGTTTGCAAGGCTGTTGATAAAGGGAATCAGTGTCTACCCTGGGGCACTTTTTTGCTCACTTTCATAGCACAGTGCTTTGCATATTGCTTGTTAACATTGCCAACTAACCCCCTTCATAAGCCCAGCAAGAATCTAAAAAAAAAACCCCAAAAACAAAAACTTTTTCTGAGTAGGCAATGCCTTGTAAACTCAAAATGTGAATGTTTGAATGCAGACATACACATTATAACATCTGAATGAATGTTTTATCTAAGGCTTTCAAAATGACCCATTGTCTGACTTTAATTAGCCCACTGTCCTGCCCTGTTTAGATAACTGAACCACATTTCCAGGGCTTTTGTGTTCCCCACCCAACCACCTGCTCCTTCACAATTGCAGAAATTTTTTAAAATAATAATAAAAGTGAGCTTTTTGCAAACATCTTATTTTTTCAGCTGTTCTATTGGTTCTGCCATTTTTTTTAATGTTATGAAATTTAAAATATTTCCTGGTGGTGAATTCTTTCACACAGCTTGCAGAAATGATCAGGTTTGCAGCACCAGAGCCGTGGCAAGCCCGTCTGGCAGGGCTGGGTTCCTGCAGATTCTGCCCTGGCCCAAGCATGCCAGACCACTTATCAATGTGCATCCCCATGGCTCCTGTGTTCTAACTTAGCTGCATAAATTCGAAAAGCATTCCAAAGGCACAGGAACACCCGGGGGTAAAAAAAAAAAAAAAAGTGTTTCAGTTTGTAACTTAGGCAACAGAAATCACTTCCTTACAGAGACAGCTGGGGCATAATTTTGTGCCAAGCAGGAGAGTTTTAACAGTAAAATTTCAAGAAGCTGTCAGAGTTGGAATTCCATAACTGTGTTAGCTTTCTGAAAGGAATAAAACAGTCCATATACCAAAAATAAACTGACAAAATAGAAACAGACGTGGACACAGAACAGGCTGTCATCTGTCTGAGGGGAAAGGGGAGGGGGAACTAATGAAAGAAGGTGAAGCGATTGGCCAAAGAACATATATGCATGACCCATGGACATGGACAACAGTGTGGTGCTGGCCAGAGGGAAGGATGAAAGGAAACTGTGTGGAGGAAAGTAAAGTGGGGTGGGGAGAATGGGGACATCTGTAACAGTGTCAACAAAAAAAATAAAGTAAAAATAAGTAAGAATAAGTGTCATGTTTATAGCAAATATTAAATAAATAAATAAAATAGTTCATACAGCAGACATGGAAGACACTCAGAATCATAATTTCACTAAGAATGAGAGGAGGGTATAGAGAAATAAATGGTGATGGAAGGAGACCTGCCTTGGGGTGGGGAACACACAGCACAGTGCACGGATGTGTGGGAGCAGAATTGTGCATCTGAAGCCTGGATAATCTTGTTCACCAGTGTCACCCCAATAAATGCAATAAAAAGGAAAAAAAGAAAATTTTAGATTTACAATGAAGATATAAGACCTAAATTTTACTCTTTTAGTTTTTATTAGCTAGTTGTTTTAACTACAAAAGTAATGCATGGTAAAATTTCAAACAGAATAAAAGAGTATGAAGTGAAAAATAGAAGTCTACTGACACCCACACTCCCCACCTATCCCCTTCTGCTTTCCAGGGCTCACCACACTGAGTTTCATGTACAGTTTCCCAGAATTTTGCTGTTATTATATTGTGAAGAAATTAAGTTGCTGTACCATCAAGTTAATGAAGAACAAAATCAATGTTAGATATTTACATGCACTTACAAAATGCTTAAATTAATGTTTCACAGTAAATTCCCTTCCCCAAAATAGAATTTAAATTTGTCTTTTAGTCTTCATTTTACTTCTGTACATTTAAAGTCCTTAAGCAAATCACTTACCACCCACCCCACTAACCATTCCTGACCTACCATTTTCAGCACCAGATTAAATCACTCAGAATGCTGCTTTCACCACATCTGTATTGCTAAAAACATCCAAGGGATCATTGCCTGCTATCAAAGACCAAGTTCCTTAGCATGCCTCCAAAAAGCATGCCTCTCTGACCTGCCTCCTACACCCTCCTCCTGCTTCTCTTCAGCTTCTCCGTCTGACCTTTCCTGCACGTACCCCATGTCTGCAACATGCTGTCTGCACATTTGAGCCTGGCTTTGGGCCCCAACTATAATGCCACTTATCCTAGCTGCTTACTCATGTCCTTTCATTCTTCAAAACTAGACTCAAATATCATCTACAGTATGATGTGTTCAGTCATCTTCCCTTACTACAGCAACACACCACCCTTTCTACCCTCATTCTTACCTCCCCTCCAGCCCCCAACCCCATATCCTTACTAAATCATGGTTATAATAGATCTAGATTGGGACCCAGCCTATGTCATTTACTAGTTTTGTGACCTTGGACAAGTCCTTTATAATATTTATTAGTTTTCCAGTATAAACCTAGAGGTAATAACTTATAACAATCTATTTCATTGATTAATGGTAAAATTTAATGAGAATGCATGTAAATCATCTAGCATAGTGCAAAGGATATAAAGGAATGTTAGTTGTTACTAAAAATGATGAAACACACACTAATATATGTAAAGTACTTGACACAGAGTCTGCCATGAAGTAATTATTCATGAAATGCTAGTCCTTTCGACCCTTACTTTTATTGCAGTTATGTATCTACATAGTTGTATATATAGTTATATATACATAATCATACATAAAACTGTGGTGCCGTGTCTGTGCGCTCTCTCAGAACAGGATCCATGCCTTACCCCTCATTGTATTTCTGGAAATTACCACAACCTTGATACATAGTGGGCACAAGATACATTTTTATTTAATCAATTAAGTAAAGCTACTCCTGACAAACCAATTTGCTATGATTCCTTAAAGAATAAGAGGTGGGTATGCTTTCCCACCTCTGTGCTTCATTCACAAAACTCCTTGCACCTGAGAGCTTTCTTTCTCTTTTCTGCATCCTCTCATCCTTCAGTGACCAAATCCTTAGCAAATCGATCGCTCCCTTGTCTACTTCTAGAGTATGTAGAGCATGGACCATGCACCTGGAAACTAGAAACATGCTGTTCTGTTCCATGATCTGCTTTTTCCTGAGTATATCTGTGTCGGTTATTTAAGAATTCACTGGAACCTTAGTAATCAATAATAATGATTATGATTTCTTACAATTCTGTGGGGTGGCTAGAAGTTTTTCTGAAGGTTTCCCCAGGGCTCTCCCATGCAGTTGCACTTAGCTAAAGTCCACGACAGCTTCACGAGCCTGTCGATCGGTGACAGCTGCCAGCAGGAGTCCCTGGATTCACTTCCATGCTGTCACTCATCATCCAGGACTTTCTTAAAAGGAAGTTGTAAGGCAACATTCAACACAAGGAAAGGTAAAAGCTACAAATCCTCTTGAATCATAGACTCTAAAGCCCACCCAACATTACCTCGGTCACATTCTATTAGTCAGACCAAGTCTTACAACCAACCCAGATTCAAAGGGGTGGAGGGATAGACTCCACGGCTTGATGGGAGGAGCTACAAAGAAACTGTGGCCATATTTAATCTATTATAAATGGCCTGTGTCCCTGAGCACACCCCAGCCAAAGCTGTTTGCTTGTAGCTTTTCCTAGAGTCTGCAACACTCAGCACTATGTCTTGTACATTGGGGGCACCTAGCATGCATCTGAGGTTTGATGCAAAGGCTAGTGCAGAGAACCTGTGTGTTACGTCGCTGAGAACCTGAAGGATCAGTCAGAGATGTCAGGGTTAAGTCCTAGTTTTATAGTTTACTAGATGGATGATTTGAGACACATTACTTAACTTGTCTGTGCTCCCATACTTTGTGAACATGAGATGATAATAACTACTTTATAATGAGATAACATTATATAAAAAACTTGGTGAATGATATTTATAACTGTACTTCCTATGCATTATAGAGTATTTTCCCGATTCATGATTAAATTACTACGTAATCAGATAAGTGGTCCAAAAATCAAAACCTGTTTCAGACTTTACAAAACAGTAAGATTTATTAGAACAGCTTTGGTGCAGTTTAGTCACTGTATAAGATTTCACACCAAGTAGAATGGCCCTGGTTCTACTACATACTAGTCACAATAAGGAGTTCTCTCTGCCCATTTTCTTCTGAAGGGCAAAGGTAGTTCAGCCTAACATGGGTACCTATGTAAAGGTTGTCTTGAGCCCAGCATTAACTTTCCACTCATTTCAAAGTTGGAGGAAAATCATATGACCTAGGGTAGCTCTAAATCCAGGTATTAAAATGTGGTTTTAGAATGTTCAGCATGATAGCATCAGTCCCACCTCTCTCCCAACCATAGATCTAATGGCAACAACAAATTAAATATAAAATACACTGTGAATTCCTTGAAAAGGGACCCCAGATATTCACAAGTGGCTATGATTATTGCTATTTAAGCATTAATAACAATATCTTTAAACAGATACTTTCTAAACTATATTATCAGAATTTTAAAAATATATTATCCAGCAGTGTGAAAAGTCTTATGCTAATCAGAGATCTTTTCCTTGGTACATTTCAATATGTTCCTCATCTAGTTGGCACCTAAAATTATTATAGGGTCATAAAAATAACTATAAATGGTCTCAAAGGGACCTCTTATCACTTTACTACCTTGGTGACCTATTAGTTCAAATTAACTCATTTCCACAGAAGGGCTTTGGGGGCAGCTGTGAGGCTGCTGGGGTAGCTACAGGAAGTTGCAGACTGGCAAATTTCATTCAAATATAAACCTCTTAATTTGGGTACCTGGCAAGGCAGGATCCTGTTGTTTGGAGTATGCAAAACAAAAATTATATACCATCTCGCTTAGTCAAAAGTTATGGGCTCTTCAATATTAATATTATTTCTGGAGGACTCATATGGTGAGAGGCATCTGTGGGAGTGTTCGGTTTTGAACAAGGAAGAAAGGAGTGTGAGCTTTCCCTCTGCATGAACGACAGCCAGTGCTCATGCTGAAGCCTCACGTTTGAGGCTGCTCTCTCTCAGCTCTCACACCTGGGAGGGGTGGGGAGTAAGCGTCAGCTCTGAAACCTGCCCAGTGAAATCCTCCCCAGTCCCAGCGTAGGCCCTTCGGGACTCTTTTGTGCTCTGTGAGACGAACCGAAGTGATGCGTTTTCACTGCTTTTTACATTTGTCCCTCTAAATATTTCCCAGACCACCACAGAGACGGCAGCACTAATCATAGCTATAAAATAACTAATTTTACGGAAATGTGGTTGTCACAGGAATTTGTCAAATTTCTCATCCATGAAATTGTATACTTAAAATGTGTGCATTTGATTATATGTAAATTATACCTCACTAAAGATGATTCTCCAAAAATGGAATATTCAGTCATTCATCGAAAGACTAAGAAACTGATTGACAGATAGATATCACACAAGGATGTACAAATCCTACTCAGTCATTTTTGTGAGCTTTTCGATAATTATGTGATCCTTCTTGGGTGTCCCTAAGTCTCCTTTGGACTAAAAAAAATAACTAAGATGCTTCCCTATTTTAACTTTTGAGTTACTAAAATGCTTAGAAGGCAAAAGGCCCTTACTGGCTCCTGCCACCACCACCACCTGCAGGGGAGCTTGGGTCACTACCTTCTGGGGTTGTCATGATTATTCAGTGAAATAATGGGTGTAACATTTGTGGCCATGTGTTTAATAGTGTGTTTTCAAAATTACTATAAGTATGTGCTTCTGGTTACTTGTATTATAATTTAAATCTCTGGTGGAAAATCTTGGAAATCTTGAAAAAATAAAAGCTTTTGTTCTGTGCAAAAATCAGAAAGCTATTTATATCTGGTTTCAGTATTTACGGATTTCATTCTATGTTAGGCAGACTAGAAGGTCTGGGGTGGGGAGACCTCACCCACGACAAACTGGGTCTTGCGTGAAAACACATTTACTGAGTTCCTGAGCTGGCAGGAAGTAAGATCTCCAAAGCTGGGTCTGCAGGTAGATAGGGTTGACATGAGAGGCTGGGGAAAGATTTGAGCAGAAATTAAGACACTGAATGACAAGAAAGTGATCACATCAAAAGGCAGGTGCCCCTGAGGACAGGTATCCAAATTAGCTTTAGATGTGAAGACTGGTCTTTGAGCTGTTGCCAAGTTTGAAGAGCTGAACCTGGGAGTCCAGGATTAATTTGGGAAGCCTGAAAGGAAGCTGGCTCCCATGAAATGTAAACATAAATCTTTTGGAAAACAGTAACCTCAATTTAGGACCCCAGATTTTCCCCAGGTTAAGGTTGACCAGATATGAGTTGCAATCAAAGATTACCAAATGCTCAAGGCAATATACCATTAAGAATGAGGGTCAGCATGAACAGAAACAATACATTTAAATTCCAAGAACTTTCATATATTAGAATTTCCAATAACTTAATAATGAAAGGTCAACAAAAGACTCAAAAATTACCAAGCGTATTTTTTTAAATCAAATGGAATTTGTAGATATGGAAAAAATGTAATCATTAATGCCTTTAAAAACTCAATGTAAGAGTTAAACAGCAAGCTACAGGTGAAGAAAGAATAACTGAACTGGATATAGATTTGAAGAAATCTATATTAATCTATATCAAACTATAAACAGAGAATCATGAATGTAGGAAAACAAAGGAGAGGTTAAAGGATATGCAGGATAAAAGTAAAAGGGTTAACACTCATCTAAGCAGAGTCCCAGAAAGAGCGAACAGGGATAATACAGACGAGGCAAACTTTAAAGAGACGACAGATGAAACTTTTCCAAAACTTAGGAAACGCGTAGGCCTAAGTCCTCAGACGCGTGAAGGACATCCTATAAGAAGCAGAATAATTTTTTTTAAATCTACCTCTAGATAAATGAAGTCAACTTGAAAAATCTTAAAGACAAAGGGAGTGTACTGAAATGCACTCAAAAAGAAAAGAAAGATGGTCACAAAGAATGAATGTGACGTTGGTAGCAAACTTCTCAGCTGCTTCCGGTCGTGGAGTGATATCTCGAAAGTGCCGATAGCAGAATAACCTCAAAGTTACCATTGCAAACCCAGCAATATTATGTTTTAAATACAAGGGCAAAAGAAATGATATTTGCAATTAAATAAAACTGAAACAGTTTACCACCAATACTACCTGCATAAAAGGAATGTTCTAAAATTTTACTTTAGAACAGCAATTTTCAACTGGTGTGCCACAAGAATTTTTAAAACATGTTACACCTACCTATTTAGTCAGGGCGCTGACCACTCTTCCCCTAGATTGTCAAATAAAAAAATGACAACAGCCAACACAACATAGTTGTTTGTTGTGAATAAGTCAAAATTGTACCTATTTTTGTCAGATCAGCAAAGTATATATATATATTTTGGTATGTCGCAGAATTTTAGAAATTAGTTTCTGTGTGCCATAAGACGAATAAGGCTGAAAACTGCTGTTTTAGAAGAATGGAAAAGTAAATCTATGGGGAAAGTCTAGAGAGGAGCAAGCAAAGAAAATTATGAATATGTAAGTAAATTGGCAGGTTTACTTAGTAAAATGATGATAACTACAGGGTCTAACCTGTGTGAGTTAACAGAAAGAAACCAACTGACATGGAAGAGAACATGTGGATGAGAACACTGACAACAGTCGGTGCTAAAGAGCCGTGTCCGTCAGGGA
This sequence comes from Tonatia bakeri, assembly GCA_004024845.1. Taxonomy (NCBI): domain Eukaryota; kingdom Metazoa; phylum Chordata; class Mammalia; order Chiroptera; family Phyllostomidae; genus Tonatia; species Tonatia bakeri. The sequence goes on along the minus strand of PVIA01003463.1, from coordinate 107,896 downwards.
GAGGTTTGAGAGGGTCTTTGCAGTCTTTGCTCAGTACACGAGGTAAGATTTTATGGGCAACTGTAATGGCAATGGAAATAGTTCAATTTTCACGGGAGGTGGAGGGCAAAGTTAGGTAGGAGAAATGAACACAAGAGGTTTCTTTTGATCCTGTAGTGAATAAAATCAACCACATGGGTGACTGTGAAACCTGTGTAAACTCTCAAGGTTTTAAAATTGGGTTGGGAAGGGTACAGTGCTGGGAGTTTCACAGTAGTAGTTAACTTGGGCATATTTTGAAAAAAGAGGAAGAAGGAGTGTAAGAAGATTCTGGGGGTCGCCGGTGGCGGGAGAGAAAGCGAGGAAAGCTTTTACAGCAGAGATGTCTGAAGCTGAAGGGGCTGTGGCAGCATCGGCTGAGCTTCACCCAGGTTCTGGGCGGAGGCCAGGGGCGCAGCCATGCCGCTGGTGAAAGAATGGCTGAAGATGGTGAGGGGACAGTAGGCACTTATGTCTACCTAATTGGGCATGGGTAGGGGGTCTCACAGAGGCCTGGCCCCTGGCCCCAGCCTTGGCCAGAGCAACTTACCATGAGCAGGCAGGGAGGGAAGGTGGGAGAAGGGCAATGGGACGTCACCCCAGGCAGCACCAGGACAGCGGCCAGCTTGTCACACCTTACTTACCTGCAGAAGGAGGCTGAGATAGAAGAAGCCAGAGCATATAGGCCTTGGCACAGGCCTTCAGTGAAAGACCCAGCCAGGCAGAGACAGAAATTGTAAGGAAGTGCTGGGCAAGGTGGGGAAATGTGCTTCCAGAATTAATCACTGCCTCTTTTCCTCCCCATACAAAGCACCTGATCTATACTCACCTCTGACCCCATAGAGTTCCCTTCTGCCACTGAAAAGCGTTAACTTATTAAGCATGAAAACACATAAATTAAAATTCATTTAGAGAAATATACAATATATTTGAAGGAACATAAAAATGCATTTGAATGATAAAGCTAACACATCCTGCTTATGCTATTCTAAGCGCTTGACATATATGATGTCATTTAATCTTCATGTGCCCCAGACCACACAGCTAACAAGAGACAGAGCTGGGATTCCAACACAGACACCCTGGTTCCAGTGTCTCCACTCTTACACATTACACTGCTTCTGAGTGGCTGGAGGCCATCTTGCCTAGAGAAGATACAACTCCAGGTCGATGCTTGTGTCCCTCCAGGATTCCTGTGTTAAAGACCTGAGAGCCAGTGCGATGGTGTCTGGAGACGGGGCCTTTGGGAGGTAATTAGACTGTGAAGGTGGAGCCCTCGTGCATGGGAGGAGTGTGCTTATTAGAAGAGACACCTGAGAAAGATGATCTCTCTTCTGAAACCAGAAGACACGGGGAACAGCCCACCATCTCAGAAAGACAGCCCTCACCGAGAATCCCACCATCCCGGCATCCCGGCCACAGACTTCCAGCCTCTGTGTCCGTTCTCTACAGTTGCCCCTAAAATTTCACCTTGGATGTTTAACAAAGACTGCAAACAATATCTTAAACCTCTTACTGATAGATCTCCAACTTCCAGACTCCAGACGTGAGAGAAATGATCACTGTTGTTGAGAAATGTTAAGCTACCCAGTCCACAGCTTTCTCTAACTGCCCAAACTGATTAAGACAGCTGGATAGTGATGGGTTGTCTTCGAATATTTGAAGAGCCATGCGGGGTTCATCTTATTCTGTATGGACAAAGAGATTAGAATTAATAATGTAACTCTTCTCAGCCTACTTCATAAGAGTCAGAGGTCTCTGAAGAATGAACAGGCTTTCTCAGGGAGTGCTGGTTTCTCTATCACTAGAGGCTAAGAGCACCCAGCACGGAGTGGGTGGTCAGGTGAGACCCTCTGTAAGAATCTCTTCTGCACTAGAGAGTCTACAGAACTGTGAGGGTCAGAGCTAAGGGCTCAGATCCACAGACCTGGAACTGGGTATTGAGACCTGGATATTGAGAACTGGAACTGGATATTGAGGAACTGGATAACTTTTAAAATAGCTACATTTTCCACTTAACTTTGTTCCTGAGCATCTTGAAGCCAGATTTGCATTTGTATATTTTAAGACTCTACACACCTGGATACACTTCCCTTCAAAGGTTAGCGTGGGTATCACTTCCTCACCCCACCCCAATACCTGCTTAAGTGCCCTTCTCCCCACATCTGCCCCAGACCATGCCACTTCTCACACTGTAGTCAACTGTCTGTTTCATTGTCAGTCACTCCCTGTACTAGTTTCCTAGGGCTGAAGTAACAAATCTACAGAAGGGATGGCTTGAAACAAGAGGAATTTATTGTCTCACAATTCTGGAGACTGGAAATCCAAAATCGAGGTGCCAGCAAGGTCAGGCTCCCTCTGAAGGCTCTGGGAGTGACCTCCTTCCTTGCCTCTTCCTTACTTCTGGTGGTTGCTGGCAGTCCTTGGCGCTCCTGAGCTTGAGGTTGCATCACTCACAGTTCTGCCTCTGTCTTCACATGGCCTTCCCCTCTCTGTGCCTGTGTCTCTCTCCTCTTCTTCTATGGACACCAGTCATGTTGCATTGAGGGCCCACCTGAATCCAGCATGACTTCACCTTAATTTAACTAGTACACCTTCAAAGTTTCTATTTCCAAATCAGGTCACGTTCATAGTTACTGAAGGTTAGGAAGGACTTGGGCATATCTTTTGGGACAGTTAATTCAACTGACAACATCCCCAACCTCCCATGCTCACCAGAATGTGGCTTTGAGGATTATATGTTTATTCCACATATTTTTATTGTGTTTACTATGAACCACACTCTGATCTGGTCACTGAACACAAGTCACAGACAAGGATCCAACCGTTAGTGGCATTTCAGTTCTACATGGAGACAGGTAGTAAAAAAATGGCCATTCAACATTGAAGCCAAATGCCAAGAAATGTAGACAGACAGATAGATACTTAATATATATATGATGAAGGACATTAATGCAAATAGTGAAAAACAAAGAATTAATTATTCCATTGCATCTAGCCAGTGCTTTGTGGCATGTCTACTAGAATCTAAAACTGTGGTTTCTCTTTGTGCTTTGTGAAACTTTGTTCTGCGGTACTTGCATTCCTACTCTCAACTGACCCCCCACCACTCTAACCACCCAAATAACTTTGTTTTTAAGTATCAGGAAATAAATCTTGTAAAATATATTCCTGATCTTTTTTTTTTATCCAAATGTGCAGCTAACGAAGGAAACACTCACTGTCTTTGCCTTCCAGGGCGACGCCAGCTCCCCTCCGTCTCCACTCATCCAGATGCCAGGTGAGCACTTCAGCTCGACAGGCCTTCGCTCGTGCCCTGTGGAGTGTCAGCAGGGCATTTGGGCTTCCGTTCTCCTGTAACTGTCTTACAGCACATTGAAAATGTTGCTCCGTTAATTCAGTCATTCTCGAATTTAGAATTAATTCTGTTTTGAAGGCAGCCTTTTGATTACTTGCCAAGCAGAAGTTTATTGGGCAAAAGCAATGAATGGCATTTAGGCCCTTGATACAATTTCAAAATGTCTATAATTCTGGGACCACGGTGTGATGGATTATGCATCTGCTTTAGCACACAAACAGAGAGACCTGTGGGCAGATGGGGAAACTGTCACTTAATGAGTGCCCTCTCAAAGTGCCAGGCACTGAGTCAAGTGTCTCATATTCACTTCAATACGTATGTCTTAGTAAACAGTGCTAGAGGGACTAAAGGGGGCATTCTTGACAATAGAGGTAGGTACTCTCATATGTGCACACACATCCCTTCCAGATCCCAAACTCAGAAGTGTCATAGTCTTTCTCAGTGATTTTAGGAACCTTCAGAGAGCAGTAAGGGAAAGGAATAAGAGCAGGAAAAGATCTGCACGCTTGGATGTCTCTACCTTGTTTCCTGACCACATTTACTGTCACTGGATTCTGCTCCCTTTTACAGGGGAAATATTTCTGTAGCTTCTATCACCATCTACAATGATTCTTTTTCTCTTTAAGGAGAAAGAAATTATATACTTAAAAGAGCAGAGCATTTTTCTGTGTGCTTATTTTTATTTGGAAATTGGAAACACAGACATAAGACCTGGGAGCCTTGTTTATGTAGTCTTAATTCTGTTCTTAGTCTTAACCACTCCCGTGGATATAGATTTGTGGTGTGAAACAGAACAATAGGTATTGATATTAATTTTCATTTGCTCCAGTTTTCTTCTAGGGAAATGTGCTTATGATAAAACCCCTAACAGCAGCTTTCAAATTCATGAGCAGATTAGAAGTTTGGGACTATAACTTTTAAGATAGAAAGTAGGGTAAGTAGAATTGAGCTGTGAGTTTTTGACGAGGGCTTTTACTTTCTCCTGGATGCATGGTCCACTGTGGTTGGGAGAGGTAAGAAAGTCAAGCATCTGCATCTCCCTCCCAGTTCAGCCCTTTCCTGGACTGGAGGTGTGGGTCTTAGCTAATGAGACCACACCCACCACCCGCTGGAGAATGTTTTACTGGCTTTGACTTCATGCCCGTAAACGTGTTCTAGATGATAATGTGTCTCCTGCTACAGCTGAACTACAGACTCAGAAAGTTTTTAGCAAACCCATCTCTTCCCTTCTGAATCTATTTCACTCGCCTTACCTTAAATACGACTTTTCTCAGCTTCAGCTTCTTCTGTTTTCCCCAAGGGAAACTTTCTGTGACAGGCCTTCTCTTCCCAAACTTGCAGTGCCCAGGCTATGGCCACAAGAGGGCAGCAAATAACACGAGACCCCTCAGTCGGGAAATCTTTTTCGTGGTCCTTCCCCTAACTTGGCTGCACAGAAGCCCTATCATTCCAAAGCAAGCGAGTCTTGCCTGCTAGGTGCCAGGCGCGATGTTCAAAGTCAGTCAGTATTCAGAGGATTAGAAGAATACAACCTGACTCTGGAATTGGGGTGAGGGTATAGTATCACCTTATCTAGAGATAGTGAATCTCAGACAATAAGCCCAGAAGCAGCCTCTTGTTAATGGTCCTGTGTATATGAGGACAGAGCTCAGAAGCGGTGGCAGAGATGCTCCCTCGGATAAAATGTAAACACCAGCTTACTTATCTGTTTAGGCCCAACCCCTCCCTAGCACCGGTGTCTACACAGACAAGGTGCACCGTGAATGCATGCTGAGTGCATGGATGATTGAAGTTATTGAAAAACCTAAAGTGAAAACGTCCCCAAAGGCAGAGTGAACTTGAAACATAGAGCGGTAATGCAGCAGTATTCAGCACTTGCAAGGCATTTATCTGCTTAAACGTTAGCCTCGATGTGAAGCACGTGTTAGGGACATCATTCCACAGATGGAGGGACTCGGCTGCAACAGAGATGCCTTGACTTTCCCACGAGGAATAATGTGCTTGTTTGTTTTTCATTTGGCAACAGGTTCACCGGTCACGTCAGGTTACTACGGTGTCAGAAGATCTTTCCTGTCTGACTCCGACTTCCACAACACCAAACAATTTGCAAACGACCTCTGCACCTCCAGCGTGGCGAAGCCCTTCCCCTGTGAATCCTCGGGGCAGAGCCACCCCGCCCTCCTGGATTCCTACTTTGCGGAGCCCTATGGGGATCACCGCCCACCGGCCCTGACGCCCAGCACGGGCCCTCTGTTGGGCGCCTCACCCCTGCCGCCACTCCTGCCGCCCCCATTCCCCAGCGACCCCACACACTTTGTGCTGGTGAGTGTGTACATACTCCACAGTTAGGGAGTCACTAAGATGAGGGCTCAGGCGATCCCATCAGCCCAAGCGCTTTGCAACCAGGCTGAAGCCAGGCCTGGCTGGTCCTGGACACCCCTGAGGCTGCTCTACATCTGCTGTGGAGACGCCAGGACAGCCAGGATACTCTCCAAAGGAGCCTGCCTCCTGCAGAGATCCGTGCCACCCACAACAGCAGGAGGGTTGATCCAGGGGCTTGGGTGGGGATGACTAACCAGGCAGGATTTATATCCATTGGGTTAATGTCCTGCTGATTTGACCAGATGGTCTCCCACCATTCTTGCAGCGCTGGGAAGAGCAATGACATTGAATCTCAGACAAGGTTAGACTGTATCCCCCTCTGCTCCCCACAGCACTTCCACCCTAATAGAACCTCGTTCCCTCTCAGTCCTTCCAAAGAGCCGTTCATGAAGATCTGAGGAACACTAACATCCTCCTTCTAGAAAACTAAAAAGCCTTCAACCACAAAGGAATGAATCTCTCCAAAGATAGAATTCTAGACAAAAGGAGGGTGGAGGCATGGTGGGATTGACATGACTGAGTATCTATTCCAGTCAGAAGCTTCTATGTGTCTTTGGTCATTTACTACTTGCAACTTCCCAGGATATCATTACTAAAGCCTCATTTTACTGTAAACCAAGTGAAGTACTCAATCAAGAAAGCTAGTAGGTGTCACAGCCATGAGTGGACCCCCAAATCTTGCCAGCTCCAAGCCGATGAGATTCCCACAGCTTTGATCAACAGATCAGTCTTCCCAGCCCACTCCAAGGTCCACTCCCTCCAGGGGCCACTGGCCTGTTCCCCACTGTGAAAAGGGCATTCCAGAACTCCTAGTATTGTGAAGTTCAAAAAGAATGCCAGACATGGTGCATTGTAAATGTCAAAATGCTATATAAATGTTTGTTTTATTATTGTCATTTCACTCATTTAATGTTGTTTTCTGGGGAAAGGAATCCTAATACATTCAGAGAACCTAATTCTGGAGTAAGAAGGGAGCTAACACCTTCACTGCTGGTATCAATCACCAGAGGGAAAAGCTGCCTGATACAGGGGCCTCAGACAGCAGAGGCCTCGGTCCAGCAGCACCCCATGTGGGGGAGAAAATCTGTCCATATCAGAGTATCATCTCTTGACTAACCCCAGTAACCTTTCCATTCCTTTCAGAGAGACTCGTGGGAGCAGACAGTGCCGGATAGCCTCAGCCAGCTGGACCCTGTGCCCACCGATGCCCTGCAGACCTTACCACCCAGCATGAGTTGCCTGTCCCAGCTAGAGTCGGGCAGCACTACCCAGCACAGGAACTCGAGCTGGGGGGGCCCTGTGGCTGGGGCTCAGTCCTACTCATTGCATGCACTAGAGGATCTGTATCACACACCAGGGTACCCTGCCCCACCCCCATACCCCTTCGCCCCTTTCACAGCGATGTCCAATGACCTACCACCCAAGGCAGTGCCCCTCACCCCAGACGAGGGGGCGGATGCCTCTGCCCCTCAGGACCCTTCACCATGGACCAAAGAAGATGGGAACATGGTGTGGGGGTCATATGAATGCCGCCGAGCTTACTGAGGGGTGCGCCAAAGAACTTCTACACTTTTATTTTATTTCTTAACTTGGGTTCTATGTGCCACAGATGGTTTTTGGTGTGGCATCTCACTCAGAACTGGGTTGTCAAGATAAACCATCCCTTTGTAAATGGACAATGGAATTTATTTGTAATATTCCCCCAGTTGTCAGGGATCACATACTAACGAGAAAACCTGACAATGAGGTCTTTTTGGAAATTTAGTAACCCAATGCATTCTGAATCTTTGGCAATCTTTGAAGTATCATTTTTGGCACTAATTTTTTTTTCTTAAATTACATTAAAAGTTTATGCAAATCCATAAAACATACTGTTTTTTTCTGTTTATTTTTATTTAATCTTTATTATATTATTTTCCATTACCATTTAGTCCCCTTACACGCCTCTCCCCACAACAATGACCCCCCTGTTGTCCGTGTCCATGAGTCCTTTTCCTTCTTTGCTCAGTCCCTCCACCACCCCTCACCCACTCCCCACCCAGCTGTCACTATGGATGCTCTTTAGTAAAGAGAATGCATAGGATACAATGTAGTTTGGGGCACTAAAACTACTCCATTATACACCATAGGACTGTAAAGCATTAAGTGTTCTTTATGTACATTTCTCTCCTTACAGCAGTGTGTAAAGGCCCAGTAACAAATATGTCACCATATGTGAATGCTTTCTTGTCATTAAAATAGGATGAGGTCAGGACACTATGGCTTCATAAACATATAGTTTTGACTCTTCCCTAAAGCCCAGGATGTCCAAAATTAGGCTAAGGCAAAAAACAATACAGGCCAAAACACAGTAAAGGCCAAAACTTATGCTGATCAATGGTTGCCACAATTTAGCTGCATGTTGTCTCTCTGATGGAATACACCTACAGGGATCAGAGTGGGTTAGTGAGATGGGCATTCTGTGATCAAACAAGAAAAATGCATCACAAAGAAAATACAGATAGCAGGACTGAGCTGTCGGCATGGAACAACAGACCACAGAACACCAAGAAGCAAAAGGACTTTGAGGAGGATATATTGTTAGGTGTGGGCCAGTAGCATCACACACCACCTCTCCCATTTAAAGGGAGATCTTGGTGATGGCTCACAGGTCAGAACTGCACAGCTCTTCCTGTGTTTGAGTGAAGAAACTGGCACCTGAGGCGGTCATCTCTCTTGTGCAAGTTTGATGTGGATTCCTTTGCCAATTAAGTTCCCAGCGTAATTTCCACCAAGCAGTGTGCCCGCCTGTAGGCAATCTGAATGACTCGCACACAATTTGACTTTGCAATGCGTGGTTCATGGCTCACAGGTTACACCCACACTCTTCCTCTTACCTTCTTACCCCCTTCCTTTATTCCTTTTCGCATTCTTCTGACCCTTCTGGTCCCTCCTGACCCAATGCCTTTTCCCTCCATCTCCTAGGGGTCCAATCCTCTCATGTTCCACTTGGTTGCCCAAAGCCTCTCAAGAGCCTTCATCACATCTCTGGTGACAGCATCCTATGCTCTGCCTCAGTGAGGCAGGAGTCCAGAAAATCAAAGGAAGACATTAATCAACACTTAGAAGTGAATAATTGATCTTACTCTTTCTCCGGGTCTTCAAGAGTATTTTCTGGTTAAGCAAACACACCCCCTGATGTGTGGAGTACCACCAAAATGCCTGGATATTTTGGATAGCAACTGTCTCTACCTCACACCTCTCAGTGCTGTCCTGGGGGAGCATGCCTGCAGGAGCAGATCTAGGGGCATCTGTGGTCCTGGGTTGCAGGGCCGCGCTTTCCCGGGCCCCTGCCCTGCCCTGCTCCTTCCCTCCTGCCCTCCTTTCAACTCCCTGATCCTCACTTTGCTCAGTATTTGCTCTTCAATGGATTGGGGGCAAATTCTGCTGTGGGAGAGAGAGCTGCCCTTTCAGTCCACTGAGACCTGAGACCTCAGCCCTGGTTCCCAGCATCCTTGGCAGAGCCACCTGTCAACCAGTGTCACTCATACCTGGACAGCAATTCCTGCATCAGAAAGAGGAGCACTGGCCCTCTCTATAGATTTAGGGATCTTCATCAGGATCTCAAAGTCATTTTTCTAGATTGGTTGTATAAAATTTATAATTGCAGTCATCTGTTCACCCCCGTTACTAAGCAGCATACACAAGAATGACTGCGTAAATCGGAAGTATATCTCCACATCATTTTAATCTTTGTTTGATTATAATGCCAAATGGTGGGCAAGCTCACCTCTCCCAGTTCTCTGTCATCTCCTCATGTGCCGTGTTCATCCCTTCCCGCCTGGAGGGTGTACTGGCTGCCAGGTAAGTGGCGCCCAGCAACCAGTAGTGTCTGCATTCTTCTTAAAGCATCCAAGCCCTCTCATCATGGTTGGCAAAATAAATTTATAGAAAAGGAGACCTATATGGGCCTATATTCTATCTAGAATCCATTTAAGTTAGCTAGGCTAAAGGGGGTGGGGAAGGGGAGTGGGAGGTCCTAATAATTCCACATGTGAATGACTTTTGAGAATTCTATTTAGATTGACAGTGTGTTTTTATATTGCATACACTTATTTAGTTCTGTTTTAGTGTTCTAGGAATTTCCAATACTTTGTAAAAAGTGAAACCAAGCATAAAATTATGACATGGAAGTTAATCGTATTTCCCTATCCCATTTCCCAACGGACTGCTCTGTTTCCTGCTGCGTGCCAAGGGCTAACTGCATCTGTCTGTAGCAGTGCACAGTGCCAGCATGAGGAAAGGTGAGCATTTTCCCTCCCTCACCTTCCAGAACCTGCTGTGCTCCCACTCATGGCTTTTCTGGGGAAGCTGGAGAAAATTAGAGAGTTCATGTTCAAAACGCCATCTCTTTCAGGTCCTCGAAGATTAAGCAGAGGTAGTGATGTCAAGTTCAAGCTACTTAAGCCCTGGCTGGTGTAGCTCAGTGGATTGAGTGCGGGCTGAGAGCCAGGCATTGCAGGTTTGATTCCCAGTCAGGGCACATGCCTAGGTTGTGGGCCATGTCCCCCAGCAGCCGCACATTCATGTTTTTCTCTCTCTCTCTCCCTCTCCTTTCCCTCTCTAAAAATAAATAAATAAAATCTTAAAAAAAAAGAATATATATTTAAAAAAAAGTTCAAGCTACTTAAAAAGGCTTACTAGATGATAATATCAAAAAGAAGTTGAAAGCAAAGTTTGCCTATGCAAAAGCTGCAACATAAACAATCCTCCCCTAAATCGCTGGAAACAGACATTACAGCAGTAGTTGAAAGTGTTTGTGTCTCTTTATATGTTACACGAACCCTACAAATGAGAGAAGAAAACCACATCTTTACCTTGCTATTTAACAAATGCTCCTAAATGAGCATTATGACTTGCTACAGCTCAGTCAATAACACAATATGACGACACTACAGTGGCAGGGGAAGGAGTGGGGAAGAAATACTCTGTTACCTTGGCATTAGGGCACACTACAAGAAATTCTACAAACGGAAAAGAGTTATTAGCCCCAACAGTAAAATACATATTTACAAACGTACATACATAACAGATATAAAAGTTTCACTAGTAGCTTTGTAAATAGCTTTGTAAATAGTGAGTAGCTCCCACTATTCAATATGTAAATCTAAATGATACATTCATAAGAAGTGAGGCACTAGTTATATTTAAAGAACTAAAATAAAACAGAAACAGATTCATACATACAAGGAAAAACCTGATGGTTATCAGAGTGGGGGGCTGGGAGCAGATGGAAGAAAAAGGTGAAGGAGAATAGGAGGTACAAACTTCCAGTTATAAAACAAATTAGCTTTGGGGATATAATGTACAGCCTGGGGAAAACAGTCGATAGCACTGTAATAACTTTGCACAGTGACAGATGGGCACTAGACTCATGGTGATCACATTGTAAGATCTATAAATGTTGAATCACTGTGTTGCACACCTGACACTAATATCATATTGTATGCCAACTATATTTTAATAAAAAACAAACTGAAAAAACAACTGATGCCCCAGGTTCAAGTCACTTTACATTATAGTGATTCTACCAATCACACACCCAAATTACACTTTCTTTAGGTTCTATTATTGGGTTCTTTATGAAGTACCCTCTCTATTCAACGTGACACTGTTCCTCTTATACACCAAACTCAGTAACCGTGGACTCAGAGAGCGAAGGGATGGGGAGTGATGCTCTCACTGACTCATCGAGGGAGGAGTCGGAACGGCTCCGCAGTGTGTCCCCAGTAGCCGGCTCGGCACCCAGCATGTTGTAGAAGCTCAGGAAAATCTTTGTTAGACTGAACTAAAATTAAACCACAAAGACTGATAACTACTGAGACCCTGGCTTTGCGGGTGACGAGAGATCCCCGAGGCATCTCTTCCCCACCACATTTAGGGGTTAACATGAGCCACGCCCTGCACACACCACTGGTATTGGTATCAGGCTTTGGTGGTAATATATTTTAAAAAGTTAATTAAGTATTTTTAAATGTCTCTGAAAATAAAAATTACTGAATACATGAAGCAGAGCAGGAAAATGTTTATATATTCATTCTGCATCCATGTGTGCTATAATGTAAAGGGTTATAAATAAAGGTTATCAATGTTTGGTATCATCTGCAGTGTGATTAAAACAAATACAAAAACAGAGTAGTAAACAGAATCCCCAAAGATCAGACGAAATAGTGAAAAGAATCTTCTGTAATTATCTGTAAAGAATGATACAATGTTACCTTGACATTCGATGTGGAAGTGTCCTCTAATCACAGCCCCTGGCAAACAAGACGTGTGGCTTGCAGTGTGCAGTGTCACCGTCGGCACACTGCAAGTTAAGAGGAGACAACTGCAAAAAATTTTAGAAGTCCCAAAAGGAAAAAAAGTGTGGACAAAACAAATAATACCTAAGAATTATCTCTTTTGCATTAGGAAAGTGGATAGATGTCCCTACTGACCTTTGCCCTAACCAAGGGTCTTGAGTGGAATAAACCAAAAGTTTAATGCTTAATAAATTAACTTGGTCATAAAGGAAACTCAACTGTGTATCAACTGTGTTGTATCTTAATATTCATAGGCTTTTTATCATGGTAATCTTTAGGTATGTTTTCTATGACATATATTGCATAATGAAAATGTTTTGAGAAGATGAACTTTTCATCTGTGATGGTATTCATCTTGTGTGAGGGTATTTCCCTTATTGAAATGAAAAATTATCAAAGGTTCATTCCCTATGGCAGCCTCTTAAAGGAAAGTTAAGACTTAGAATATGTTTTATGGGAAGAGACTAATTTACCGCAAATCATTAAGTAATCTCTACCTAATGGTCTCCCTGGCCATTTTCATATGGACCAAACATTCACTCTGGCCCCAGTAATTACTCATTTCCTCTATGTTTTGGAACTTGGCATTTCCCACGAGGTTTGGCAACAGTGTCCCAACGTCAAAATGACAAAAGAGGTTTGCATTAATAGAGGTTAGAGGGGCAGCCAAACTTGAAGAGAATGAACTCCCCCTTTTCCTCACATTGGAAGCCTTTTCATCGTGTCTAAGTTTGATAAAATCTCCTCTTTTGTGGGCAAAATATAGTGTTCTGCAGTGTCATTTACATACAAAAGACTGACAAAAATTGAATTAAAAAAGTTAATTTGAAACTTTAAAAAGAAATGTATTCTATTCTCATTGTTCTGCACGCTGAGTGACTTTATGAAGGCCAATGACAAACTAAAGGGTTTCTTAGCTCAGTGACCCAGAGACCTGCAGAACTATAACATATGAAGAACTAGAGAAACTCAAGATGCGGAGCCTCAAAAAGAAAAGCTTTGAGTGGGGGATGGGCATAACTTCTTCAGCTTCAGCACAGCCTGGTCAGAGTGGACAATCAGCATTTGCTTTCTGAATGAATGAGTGAGTGAATGAATGGCCCTAGTGGAGAGTCAGTAGCGTGGAAGTCGGAAGCAGTTTTTCCATGTTACTCACAGAGCAGCTAATGACAGAAAGCAGGACTTACTTATCTTTGCATTCCTGGTACTTGATACCATGCCTGGTACATAGGTGGTGCTCAATTAATACCTAACCGGCTTTTGCTTGATCAATGATTATATTTAAGGTAGTTTAATTGTAGAACAGGCTGCCTGATCAATAGTGAGCTCCCATTTCCTCAGCTATGGTGGGTCCGCAGCCCAGCAAGCAGTGGAGAGAACCTAAGGCTGGACAACAAGCAGCAGGGATGTTGACAAGTTTTTCAGCACCTTAAAGATCCCTTCCAGCATGCAAACATCGGGACCTTATGTTACATTTTTAAGCAAGTGAGCCTGTTGAAGCTGTTGAAACCCCACATATTTTGCAGCCTTGTATTAAGACCCAAAAATGCTTATCAGGACACCCTAGAGGTGGCAATGCCCTCAGCAAGAGGGAAGCAGTTCCCAGTCTGCGAAGCACAAACTACTTACCACAATGAACAGCTCACCCTTCCATCAGCCTATTCTTTGGGTTCTGATGTCTCATGTTTACAGAATACTCTCACGTCAGTATGCTGCACTACCTGAGTCTCCTCACACAACTGGAAAGTAAAACAGAGAGCAAACCAAAACACTCCCACATGCACAACAGAGACACATGCATCCACACATCCTATAGGCAGTATTTTCCCACTGCTAGTCACAGCGCATCAGTGGGCCATTAAATTATCTTAGTCACTCCCAGCCAACATAGATTTTCATAGACAGAATAAAATGGAAAAAAATGGAATACAATAAAAAATTTCAGAGTGCCTCAAATGCAGAGGTGTATACTGTATTATGACAAGTTTGTTCTATAAATATGTAGATATTATTATAGATATAGTACATGAACATGCAAAGTGGATTTCTTATGTGGGTTGAAGTTGAAAAAGTTTGAAAGCCTGTGCTATAAAAGATCAGGAAGACAGCAATGATAGTTAAGAGGAAAGGCTTTAGCATCGGATGTATCAAAGTTTGATTCCCAATCCTGCCATTTAGGGGGTCAATAATCTTGGGCATGTTGCTTACCACTCTGTGCCTGTTCCCCCTTTTGTGAAATGAGAAGACTATACCATATGGTGCCTGGCATCCAATCAATACTCAATAAATGACAACTTTTTAAAAGCCTCTTGTTTGAAACATTCAAGTCTATGGGATCCCAGAGCAGACATGGCTGCTCCAGACCTCATGGAACATGCAGATCAGTAAGAGGATTCACAGTATATACTTAGAAAGGATTCTCCCTTATGCCCAAAAGCATGGTGTTTGGCTCCTGAATACCTGAGCTGGGGTTTTGCAGTTATAGAAACAGCAGAAACTAAAAGTCCTTAATGTTGGGCTAAAAATGGGGATTTCTTTTTCAAAATAGGGCTCAGGTCTAAGGAAACCTGGTTGTCTGAAGTTGCAGGCTAGCAACTGCACTGGAATACCTGTCCCAGCAGCAGGTGCCAATGCACAAGCCCCCAGAATTGCTGCCATGGTTCAAGCAGAGGTTTTCTGGCAGAAGGACAGAGAGGTCTTCACTGTCCCTACAGACCCTGTGATTTCCAAGGAGCTCACCTCTCACCCAGCACTACCTGCCACCTCCACAGGGCAGCCAACATCAGCATCAACTTCAGTGATGTTGCCAAGGGAACACTATGGCTTCTTGCCATCCCTGTCCATCTCCATGTGAAAGGAAAGGCTAGGAAGGGGACTGAGCCTGAAAATGTGAGACAGCACCTCGGAACAGGGGCAAACAGACACACACACAGGGAGCCAGGAAGGAAGGGGAAAAAACCTCAAAGCAGGCAAGAAATGGAGGAAAGCAGCAAAAGGCAGACAAAAAGAAACTCGGAAAAAAATAAACAGAGGCCAAATTTAAAAAGTGGATGATTTTTAAAAGCAAAACAAAAAACAATTGTGAAACAAAAAGGTAGATGACAAAAGAAAAAAGAAACAGTGGGAAAAGCTAGTTGTACAAGACACCATCTGAATCCATGCTACTTTGTTCACTATTCCTGCAGAAGGAGCAGTCAGTGCCCAGGCAGGGCAGAGCAGGGAGAAAGGAAATTGGAACCCTCTGGCCTGGTTTTCTCCCCCTCTTCCTGAGTCTGGCCTGCAGTCTGGCTTCCAGCAGGAAAACTCAGGGCACAGGCTCAGGGGCCTTAGGAGCCTCTTTCTCCAAAGAGGCAGATTCCAGCTAGGCTGGAGACAAGTACACACTGGCCTGCTCTCCACTGTCAGATGCCACCTTGGGGGTTCCCGGCCCTGGTCGCCTCCACCAGAGACAAGGCTTCAGCTGCCAAGCAATTCCTACCCATCACAGACTCTGGTGTCTTGTCATTCCCAGACAGCCCTGTTCCCTCATTGTCTCAGGCTCCACCCTGCATCAGACACATTTGAAGTCACTCAGGTTTTTTCTGATGCCCTGCGGGGCTCAATTCCACTTTCAGAATTCCACTTTTGGGACTGTGACCCAACATAGCCCCAGGTCATTGGTGAGGGGCTCATGCCTAGACCACCTCCCCCCAACCTCTTGCCAAAGTCTGAAGGCTTGAGTGCATCCATGTCCTTTCAGCTCAAACGAGCAGGAGCCAAGTGTATTATTATTTCCCAACAAAAACTCCTGCAGCAAACTAGCAGGGATGCTCTAGAGGGAAAAAAGGGGGAGAAGAGGAAACTTCACAGTGAAGAAACCACTAGTCTCTGAAAATCTCCAAACTGCAAGAGCCCATGGGCAGTCCCCCAGCACCTTGCAGAAAAACAAAGGATCTTAACAAGCAGGCATTCTGCTGAAACCCCAGTGTCTGGGGCCCAGACAGGGAGCAGGTGAAAAGGGATGGAAGCCTGCTGGTAGCCAAGCAGGGCCAGAAGGAGGTGAGGTGCAGAGCTAAGGCCTCTGCTGGGCCTCTGGCTTGCAACCTGCACCCAGAGTGACTCCTTGCCATGCCGTACCTACTGGCTGCCATGTTCACTGCTTAAAAAGTAAGATTTCCCCCCTAAAATACAAATAGGGGATGTGGGGATCAGTCTGGCCAGCCAGGCTGGCTCAGGTGGTCATGAAGGGCAGCCTGAGTAATTCAGGGTTCCTGGAGCTGCCTTTGAGGCAGAAATACAGGGCATCTTTGAGCACCCCTGCTCTGTTTGTGGGAAGGTGGGCAAAATGCTCAAAATAAAATAAAAGCAAGGGTCAGGACTCAAAGGGGTCTCGCTCCCTGTTTCTCTGGACCCTCTATGGGGTGTCTGTGTGCAGGATTTCTGCAGAAGATAGTCCATTTTGTTAAGCCTTTGAATATTCAAATTGAAAGTACCGCGCAATCATTGATTGTCAAATCATGGGTTTCTAGAGGTTTTAAATACTTGGCATGAGGGGGAAAAAACTCAAACCTATACCCGAAGGTATAAAACATTAATTCTGTTTGTCTCCTGCTCCAGGAACCTGGATGCAGCTGGATGCTTTGTGAAACTTTAAAAATGTTGCATCTCTGCTTCTCTCCTTGTACAGGAGCCCTGAGAATTGCTGAGTCCTTGCAGCTGCAGCAACCAGCCACAAACCCAGCTCCTGCTGACCACCATGTCGGGTAACTCGGTTGCTTCTTCTGGGGCAGGGTCACGCGGGCCAGGGGCATTTTGATATGGGTGTATTTCCACAGCTTTTCCTGCATAGAACAGAGAGGCACAAAGTCAGAGCATACAAGGGTGTGCCGGGGATCCGGAGGGAGCACAGGCCACACTGTGGCCGCTCCCACTAGGCGCCTGCTCCTGAGAGCAGAGGCCCAGGTGCCGAGTTGAACGCTAAGGTCGTCCGCCTACCCCGGCCCCCCACCCACCCTCCCACTTTGCTACAGTTGTGACCCGGGGATTTCGCGGCGCGGATTCTGCGCGCCCAAAAGCGGCGGCGGGGGGAGCTAGAGGCTCACGGTGAGCCCAGGACGCCAGCGGGGCGCGCGCGGGTTGCTCGCAGCTGAACTGCTGCGGTCACTGTGCGGACCCCTAGCCACGCCCGCAGCTCCCAGAGCCGCGAACCCGGCGAGAAAATTGCAGGAAGAGACTAGACCGCGGAGAAGCCGCGGCCCCCACGTTCTGCGGGACAGGCATGGAATTCCCTGGGTTTGGGCGACAAATAGCGCAACCTCCTTTCCTGAGGAGACCCCCTAGCTCCCAAGGCTAGGCCTGGGGGCTTCCTGCAGTCCGTCTCCGAAACGACCAGGCGAGGCGCTGTCGCCAGGCGCTGGGGCCAGTGGGGCGGCCGCTGGAAGGCGCGGAGCCCGACCCCTCCCCCTGTGATTACCCCGGCGGCGCTCACTCCCGAGTCGTGATCTGAGTCGGAGTCGCCCTAGGCTCCTGCGGCCACTCCCGACCAGGGAAGTTCACCCGGCCCCGTGCAACCTAACAGACCAGCCCGAGCTACTCACTGCGGCTCAGCGAGGCCCCGGGGCTGCCCTCCTCCCGGCGTGCTGGGGCTCGCTCGCCGCCAACCGTCCCGCGCGCGCTCGGCTGGCCCAGCCAGCCGGAGCTGTCCCGCCTGGCCCCGCTGGCCGCGCCGGCCCCTAGGGCAGCTCCTTCCAGAAAGCAGCCTCCAAGCCGAGTGCGCAATCCTCAGGATCCCCACACTGCTTTCCTGGAACTTGCGCTGCGCGGACTCGACTCGGAGCCTCCTTGCGCGAGGGAGAAATGCCAGCACCAGAACGGGAGGGGGTGGGGAGAGATTGGAGGAAGGGGAGAGCAGGAGCGGGGCCTAAAGAGGGAGGAGGGAAAGATGGAGAGCAGGAAAGGCGGAGGAAGGGGGCTAGGGAGGGAAGGCAGAAGACAAAGATCGATGGGAGAGAGGGACAGAGTTCCAGGGTCTGGGTCCTTTACTGGCGTCAGTCCGGCAGGTCCCTCACCGGCCCAAGGACAAGTCTCGCCCAACCTCGCAGCCTGCCCCTGACCAAAGGCATGTAGAGGCCGAAGTCTCCCCAGAAGCCACATCTGGCTTGGTGGAGAAGGAAGGGAATCAGTGATTGTGTACCAGTGGGAGCATCACGAGGGAGTGGATCAGGTCAGCAACTACAGATCAGAGAGAGCCCCTGCACCTGCGCCCAGCCCGTCCCCTGGCCCATAATACCCTCCCCCGGGCCTGCGGGCTGGGCCCAGGTGCCCCCAACTTAGCCAAGATGGTGAACTCGCCTGGAATGATCTCCACATTCCTCAGCAGAAAAGCCTGTATGCTCCTGGTCTAGGGGATAGGACCCAACCTGAGGTGGGTGGCCCCACAGATTTCCGTGTGTTCTGGTCTCCACTGAGGCCCTGCAATCTGCCCAGCTTCTCTTCACCCCTCCAAATTTGAGAACTTTAAGTTTCTTTCCCACTTGCCTTTAGACATCCTCTTTGTGTTTTCCAAACCTAGAAAGCTGGCCTCAGGTGCCGTGGTCTATAAAGAGGACACCCTCACCCCAGACGGACGCCCAAACCTCACACTTTACCACTGACCCAGCTGTCTTTCCCCAGAAAAACCAAAGGTGTATCAAGGTGTCCGGGTGAAGATGACAGTGAAGGAGCTGCTGCGGCAGAAAAGGGCTCACCAGGCGGCCTCAGGGGACACAGTAAGCATAAACCCTTCACTTACTCCCAGCTCCTGTTAGGCATCAGGCAGCTGTTAGGCCTCCTGGGCCCCAGTCGCCACCCAGACCTGGCCTTCCTCAGATGTTCCTATAAATCTGGCGCTCAGCCTCATCCCAGTTCACCACAGGAAGCCACAAAGAACAGCTGAGGCATGTTTGGGGCTCACGGGATTTGGGGGAGCCCATCCCTCCCTGATCCTAGTTGAGTAAGAAGAGCTTGTTGATCCTGTGTAGGGAGAGGAGCAGCCAGCAGGTAAGTAGGCCGTTATTCTGTTAGGAAGGCAGTGTGTGTGCTCTCACACATTCAAAGAAAATCTCTCCCAGAAACTTCGCTTTAGGAAGCCCCTTCAAGAGTAGAATCTCTGTGAAACAGACCCCTTCTCTCCTCATTCTTCTAGAACCCAGCCTCTGAGGTCATTTATCTGGAAATCACCAAAGTGAAAGTTTTCAGTGGAAAGGGGCCATGTCTCTGCAGAGGAGACAGCTTGGAATATAAAACCACCCCCTTAAGATATAATGAAGCCTTTTGCTGTTACAGGCCATCATGAGATAGGTCTGGATAGTCATAAGAGTACCCTACCATTTATGTATATTCTAAACAGATAGTACTACCAAGAGTTCTCAGGGCAGCAGCAGAACTAAATAAAGTAGGTCTGGTTATCTTCCAGGAGAGCGAAATTCATTACTGAAAGCCCTGAGTGTACAATTGCTTGTGGGTTGGTTTAGGTGTGCACAGACGAGGATCTGACAGCTAGGGCCCATATTGCCAATATCAGCATTGGCGCTTTCTCAAGCTTATTGGTATATGCCCCAGCAATGGGTTTTGTGCCTGGTGCAGTTTGTGTGCAGTGCAAGACTTCATGAAATGGTCTTTGTGAGAAGAAGCAAATGATTTAGGGGTGGTGAGCACAGCTTCTAGAGCCAGTGGACTAGATTCAGATCTCAGCACCTCAATGGGGTGTGTAACCTCTGAGCAAGTTATTCTGCCTCTCTTGCCTCAGTTTTCTCATCTTTAAACTGGAGGTGAGATTGTGAGAGGGCTATATGAGTTATTGCATATGAAGCAATTAGAAGAGTGCTTTCCACATAGTAAGTGCTCAATTAATGCTAGCTATCATTATTATTTGTGAAAAGCAGCTACAATGAAATTGCAACCAAGTCTTGAAAGCCAGCTTTTCAGTAACGTTCATCTGCACCCTTTGCTCGGGGTTTAGAGATCCGGGTGTGAACTTGCTGCGATATGGTCTATACTGTGCCAATTTTAAATTTGGTCGCAAATTTAGTACCTTTATATGCAGAACTCCAGCTAACACAATAAAACTTCTACTTGTAAAGGGTTCTACAGTGGTTTTTTAAAAGCATTTTTGCACACTCATTTTTTTCATTTAGTTCTTATAATAAGCAGAGGAGGTAAATAGATCAGGGATCTGTATGCCTCTATTACAGCTGAGGTTCAAAGTCTTGCAGTTACTGATGGTCAAGCTAAAAGTAGAATCAAGGTCTTATTATTCTTAATTAAAAAAAAAAAAACAACTTCCCACCTATCAGCTCCCTAAATACATCTTTCTTCAGATCCAGCTGTGCTGAGCACGAGTTTGGTAACCCCTGCAATTCACAGATAATTATAAAATTAATAAAACCAGGAACAAGGGAACTGGGAAATGCTTCTGGAGAAAAAAAATCATCAAGATGTTTATAACAAAATGTAATCTTTCATTACGGAGCTTTGGTACAAGGTACAATTCTGCTTCAGCTGCCCCTGGAGAAGTCCAGCAATTTTATTGCTGTTGGCCTCTTACAGGTTGGTTTGGCCACTATTCCCCTGCTAGCTAACTGCAGGAAGGGTTAAATATTTCCCTTGTGTATCTGATCAGTATCTGTTCCCTGGAGAGATTTGGCTTATCTAAGTGTTTCTCAATCTCCCCCTTGAGAAATTATTAGGCAGTACTTCTGAACCAGTGCCTTGCAGAGAGGTTCCTTGTATAGTATATCTGCCTGTGTCCTCGAAGGCAGGAGGAGTAGCACACAGATGATTTAATTACGAGAGCAGTTCTTCTGTGGGAGCCAGCAGAAGGATCTGGGATTCCAGGAAAGCTGTGAAGGTATGGTCGTTTGGCAAGGATGGCAGATCAGTGCATAATGTCTGCCTGCTTCTTGGTGTAGACTCCTGTGGTCCAACAGAGATGATCTCTAAGTTGTTCAGTGGTTGAGGGATAGCTCTAGGAAGATTTCAGCCAAGGAGAAAGTTAGTTTCATAAAATCCACAAAGCAGGAAGAAATTTATCTTAATTTGTTATAAAATCAGAGTAGTATCCACAATTTGAAATTTTAAGAAGGCAGTTGTGAATGGAAGTTATCAACTGAGACAAATATCAAGGCCAGGAGAAATGAGTGCATGCAGGATTTGTAAATTTGATTCACCAAACTTATTTTGGCCAGGCCAGATGAATTTGCAAAGACACACACGCGCGCGCGCACGCACACGCACGCACACACACACACACACACTGCTCTTACCTTTAGTATGAAGGGAAATTTGAGTTAGTACTTATCAAAAGATATAATTTATCCTTTTTTTAACCATTAATTTTTTAATAGCCTTGATGTATTTTTTTAAATTGTAGAATGTAAATTTTTGTGCTGTTTGAAATCTAAGAGAGAGGTGCCTTTCTTGGTGTTCTTGGACCAAAGTAGAACATGAACCCTAACTAGAAAGATAATATCAAATAGGATATTGTAAATATACCTTAGGGAGATAAGGCAGGAGGCAGACAAACAGACCATTCTCAGGGAGAAATGGGGTTAATGAAACTCTACAATGAGTCTTTAAAACCCACTCCTTCCAAGTCCTTCAGCTCAAGCTGCAGCCAAATATTTGCATGAAGAGCTGGTGAAGGATTCCAGCTTCCTGGTTCATGACATTACAGCATGGATCGTTTTCAAAATTAACACCACCTCCATTTTCAGCAGTGGCTGACCGGACAATCTCCTAGTTGCTCCGGGTATGGTAGTAAGTACACCCTGTAACCCAAGAGAGAGGTGTGGTGAGCTCAGCTTCCAGCACAGAGTCACAGAGCACTGCTGGTCCCTTTAAACTTTAAAGCTACCACCTGAAACCTAAATAATAATAATAATAATAATAATAATAAATAATAATTCCTAAATTACTCAGTTAGTATAACTATGAATTCAACTAAAAATACAGGCTGCTTTACTTTAAATAGTTAAAAGGAACACTCTTATAAACTTCGAGTATTATAGTAGTGAAAAAAGCACCTTGTACAAACATTAGTAAAAAACATACAAGGAGTTGAAATATTGCCTGACCATTAAGTAGAATATAGATAGGCTCCAACTCGAGGAGCTTTAAGAAAAGAAAATACTTTTTTAGTATTTCATAGCTAGTAAGAACATGTGAATATTTTGAGCTATCAGAATTTAAAGAGTTAGGAATTGTGTCCTTTGGGGAAAACAAATTCCTAAGGCTAAGTAACCAGATAGAATATGAAAGTCTTGAAGAAAATAATTGACTGAGTCATGAAAATTGGGATTAAATAAATGTAAGTTCTCGTTCATTTTAAGTCAAATAGTTTTGTAGAAAGGCTATTTACTGTTTTCTTGAACTGTTACATTTCTGTAATATAAAAATCATTTAAATTAAATTTTTACTAACATTAATAGCTTTAAAATTTAAGTGGGAGAATCTGATATTAGGGGAAAAATCCCCAAGCAAACCGAAAAATCGAATCTAAATAAAATATAATATCAGTTGTATTTAACTTTTTTTAGAAGAAAAATTCTGGCTTACCTTAGAGCAGAAGGCAACATAGTTCACACCAAAATGTCTTAGCTTTCCCTGAATAGAACTTTCATTTCACTTTGCTTTACGGTCTTGCTTTGGCAGCTGTCCGGAGGGAACAGTGTCCACCTTTCAGATCCAGTCACACCACCTTCTTCAGGTCAGTACAGCCAGCATTACAATTTCCTTAAAAACTCTTGCAAAACTGCATCTTGAAAGTCTTTCAATGCTTGATTCAGGGGTTAAGACAGGCACCACCATTTAACTGCAGTCCAACCAATCAGAAGGTGGAAAAAGCTTAGTGACTCCAGGTGGAAGCCCTGCAAGGAGACTAGAGCAAATGTTCCCTTCCTTCTGAACTGTCTGTGCCTTTGTCCCCAGTTTGTTCTTCTCATTCATTCCAGTTCCTCATCTCTAAGTAACTAAACTAGACTAAAAGAGCAGAATTATTTTTAGAAACTTGTCTCTTTTATTGTACCTTAGATGGAATACAGAACTCCTGAGGTCCTAGAATTGTGCCTTTTCTCTTGTTCAATCAGTGTCTAGCCGACAGGGACTTCCCTCCCCTTCCTTTTCTCTCTTCCCAGAAAGCAGTTCAAACAACTGGAAGTTTTCTCAGCCCAATACAAGTAACTCTATTACATAAACACTCCTTGCCTGTGCCACTCAACAAGAGTTCAAATGTAAGAAAACCTGCTTATGGTAGCTCACCACTGAATTTGCCACTTATACTTAACTTCAAAAGAACCTTAAGACTTCAGAAAATTCCTCTGATGGACACACTCTAAATCTATCGTCTTTGAATATTTAAGGATAATAACCACAGATTGGGCCTATTATTACCAAAATGGAAAAGGAGTCATGGTTTCAGAAATATTCTTGTTTGGTGTTTAACAACATGTTTTAATTCCATTAATCATGTTAACAAGTTCACTAAGAAAACATTTTTGCCTTTTGTAATTTAGAATGAATAGTACTAATCTGACCTTTATGTTCCTGGCTTCTATTTCTAATTTGCCTTGCCATTTATATCACTTCACTCCTCAAAATTTAAGTTACTGAGCAAGTGTGAAAAGTTTAGGAAAGTAATAACCCTAACTCAAGAGAATTATTTCCCATGACACCAGAAGTTTTCCTAAAGCCTCAAACAACTCTGTAAAACCTTTCTGAGAGGTTTACTTGAACTTCAGATAGGAGCTGGATGTGGATGCTTTTTATGTCCAAGAAAGTGGTGGCTTGAGCCATTATTTGACTATGAGAGTCAGACACAGGTTGGATCGACATCGTTTTATTTTAGCCCCAGCTGCATTCACAGCCAGTCCTCCCATTATTGACCAGATTCATTTCACTGGAACTTCAATTAGCTAAGACAGCTAAAAAATCCCAAGTGCCTGACTGTTTACTTTTCTGGAATTTCTTAAACCTTCTTTTCCCTTATACATAGTAAATATTCAGAGTATAGACTAGAACTTTATTCAAATCGATAACTGCAATTTTTAAACAAAAAATATCTTTTTTCCTTTCTCTTATAGTCTACTTTGAAACTGAATCGAATTCTTCCACACCTAATTATTTTCAACCCCGAGAATTTTCCAGTCATGTTTCTTATGAAGAAAACCCAAGCTGCCTTGACCAGATCTTGGATTCCTACCTTCAGACGGAGACACACCCCGACCCTTTGCTCAATTCCATGCAAAGTACTCCCCACTATTTCCAGAACAGCTTCCAGGCTGCCCCTTTCTGCTTTAACCAGAGCCTGGTAATTTATCTCTGTTCTTAACAAACTCTGTTTATTGTTTGCTGTGGGGTAATAATGCTTTGTGAGAATGCATCATCTCATGAGAAAGCATACAAACTGTATCAACAAGGAAAGCATCCAGGAAGCAAACAGGACCATTTACAAGTCAGTGGAGGTGGAAATAGCCACACGTTACCCAGGTTCCTGTGTCAGGTTGGTGTGTGGCAATGAAAAGGTTTCCTGGCAATGTACATTTAATGGTTTTTAAACTATAAAGTTAAGACATCTACTAATTAGATATCACTGATTTAAACAATGGCCTTTGGATTTGGGGGTTCTTGAAAATGGGCTTAAGTCTCTATCTACACAATACCAAACTATCATTTTGACAAATGGGCTTTGTTTCATTTTGCCATTTAATTTGCTCTACTAACTGGTTGTTTTGGTCTAGTTTAGGCACAAGAACTCATTTGAGCCTGAGATGGTTAGTAAAAATGAAGCCCTAACACTTGAAAGAATTTGCATGGTCTGTTCTTGATGGACCTCAAATGTTTGAAAAAAATACAGAAAGGTTTGCACTAGTAAGAGGATACCAGTCATTTAAGATGCCTTTTAGATGACTCATAGATATTTTAAACCTTAAAAAGTAAGTTTTTTAATGTAAATCCTTTTTTATTTGAATTTGTCAAAAGTCTGTGTAGGCATCAGACTAAATTTTAAGGGGTTAGGAAATGAACTCCACAGAATATGCATACAGGGCCCCCAGTCTTCCAGCCTCAGTTCTGCCTGAGTGTGTCCACCTTGTCCTCCACAGCCAAGGGTGTGGAGAACCGTCCAAGGTGCCACCTGCAGCTTGTATTGTGCCTAACGCTTATATTGTGGCACACGGGAGGATTTGATGAGCAGGTGACTTGAAGCACAATGGGATTTTGTGGTTTAAGGACAAAGCATCCTCTAAAGTATGGTTATAACAAAGGAAGCCAGTGAAGCAAGGCAATTTATTGTTGGGAAAGAAACAGGTAAATACAGAATGTGGTGTTACGAAATCATGCAATCAGCAAACAAAATTACTTCTGCAGACTTGGGTTGGGTTGAGGGTTTTGTGTCTTTACCCCTAATGTTCTTACTCTAAGTTATTAAATCCACTCTATTCAGTCCTTTCAATCCTGCCTAAGTTATCACGCTCTTTTTTCCTTGATTTTTCACTTCTCCAGACCCCAGGATCGCCTTCCGATTCCTCCACTCTCTCTGGCTCTGTAGACTACAGTTACTCACCAGCATATCTGCCTTCGTATGCTGCGGAGAATTACAATTCTCCCCCTTCTCTGGACACCGGAAACTGCGGCTATCCATCAGAAGACTACTCCCACCCTCCCTTGCCCTCGCATGCCCAGTACGACTGCTTCTCCCCGGCCCCCACCTCAGGCTGCTACTGTGTGTCCTGTGAGGCAGAACACTTGGCCACTGTCAGAGCATCTGAGTGTTTTTCCTGTCCCAGCACGGACTATGTGAACTTTGATACCTCAGCAGCAGCACCCAGTGATTTCTATACCAGGGAAACAAACTGTGACATCTGCTATAGTTCATAGAATTTCATTAATTCGGAACATGGCATGCATATGTCTGTTGTTCTGCCACACCAGATGACAACTTGAAATAGGTAACTTGTTAACAAAATATCCCAGGCACAGTTTACATGCCATTTTCTGTTTTCTGACACCAACTTAGGCATTAAGATGAACCAGACCCTGTGTTTGTGCCTACTTTGTATGCTTACAGTTAAAAGTTTTGTTAGGAGCATTCAGTTGTTTTACTTTTCTGTATAATGAACAAATTCTAATTTTTTACTAATAAATAATTTTGTATTACTAAATGTTGGCTTACTTGTTAAGTTTTTGAATAATAGTTTCCAGCTGGTTTGAATAATACCAATTACTTCTGGAAATCACTAATTACTCTTCAGTAGATTAATCTCACTTATTCATGAATCAAAAATTATTTTGATTTGGTGAAGTGCCTGGGCTCCCAGGGGGGATGAGTAGACACAGCTGTGATGCCAGAAAAGGGAAAGTCAGCCTCACCTTTAAGCGAGGGTGTATGCACATCTTGGAGCAACGTCAGAGAAAGACGTTTAAGAATCATTAGTTTCTTTTGTGTAACATTAGTGAAATATTAATATGACCAATATTAAGCACATCTTACCTACAGCAATATTAACTTGCAGATAATTCTTTTTTATTTCCACAGTATTGTTTTGTAAACTTCCTGGGCAAATATTTGATCTTTCTCCTGAAGGCTGCTTTGCAGTTGATTAGTCACGAAGTTTAGAATTTGTTGCTATCTTATATTTCTGAATTTCTGCTTCAGGTCCTAAAATATGCATCATTTATATTTATAGATTGATTTATGGGATTGGCTGTGTTGTTTACAACTGAATTTCAGAATTTATTTTTTCTGACTAGTTATTTGAACAAGCCCAACCATCTATCAAGGTGAAGAGAATTACTTAAGCTACCTAGGCTAGACCATATTGTTAAAACCTGTTTGCTGAAGGCACTAAGGCACAGGCCATAATCCCTGCACTGGGGTCTGGGAGGCATTTTCCATGTCCCTGGGTTTAGCACAATTACAGCAATACTGGTACCATTGGCACAGGCCACAGCTGCCATTTTCTGAGTGCTTCCTGTGTGCCAGCATTGTCTAAAGGTTTTGTCACAAATCATCTCTCTTAATTTTTACAACAACATTTGCAGCAAAATGAGGAGTCTGAGACTCAGAGCAGTTCAGTCACCTGCCCCAAGTCACCCAGCCAATATGTACCGGAACTTGGGTCCGGAGGACATCAAATGCATGCTTCTTACTCACTCTTCAGGGATGGTGTAAAGTTTGATCAACCATTTGTAAAAGACTGTTCAGGAACCTGTGGAATCGTCCCCCATTAAACCCCAACGTCCTCATGCATGCACAGGTGTGACCCCATCGTAACTAACCAAAGCTCCCCAGAAGGGCCAGACTGTCCATAGAATACAAAGATGGGAAGCACAAGGGCTTTCAGTTTAGGGACCAGGGAAGAAGCTGACCAACTGCCACCTCAGCGGACCTCTTTCCATCAGGAGGTAGGCATGCTTTCAAAATGATACTGATTGCCTCCTCCCTCAAGACTCCCTGAGGCTTGGGCAAACAGGACAAGTTGCAACCTGCCTCCTGGGATCAATGTGCCAGGGAAACAGAACAATTACCGCCTTTCTAAGATGCCAACAAAACTAAATTTTTGATAGCTTCAAACTAAATTGAAACTGGCCTGTTGTCAACAAGTATCTGCTCACACAGACCAAGGCCCCTGCACACCTGCCACCCTACCCCCACGAGACAGAAAGCAGAGAACTGAAAGATGCCTAGTGGCTGGCACCAAAATATCCCTTTCTTGGACATCATTCATTTTTTTCGATCCCCCACTTGTGTCCTCTGCCTTCTGAGTCAATTATCTTGCACCTCTAACATGACATTTCTGCCTCCTTGTGTCTTGTTCTTTCTTCACATGCCTCTAACTTTTTGCCTGAATCTAGTGTGAGAAAAGATTCGTAAGGGAATGTGAGACAAGGGCTAATATAGCTACTGTGCATCACAATGAATAAATGCACCTTAAGCTGATCTTTAAGATCTTCCTTACGTTTGGACTGACAGGTCACATGGCACACAATGGAGCGGCTGGATGCTGCTCACCCAGTCTGTTCATCACCCCAGCACACACAGAACTACAGCGCAGGTCAAACACTGCCAGCAGCACTGAGGCATCCAGAATGCCCCTCCTCAACACAGGCCTTGGAAGCTGTGTAAAATACGGATGCCTGTGCCCAGTGTAAGAAAGCATGATTCACTAAGTTCGTGGTGGAGCCCAGCCATCTGCATTTTTTAATGAACCTAAGTTGACTCTGATATAGTCTTCTGTCTACACCTGAAAAACACTGACATATTCAATGTCTGATTGTTCACTTATAGGACCTAGCAGTACAATAAAAATAAGTTACAAGAACTAAGCTCTTTCTATGGGCCTGCGCTGTGGGTCTTATCTTAGTGAATGCTCTAACAACCACACCAGATAGATACTATTGTCCTCATTTTTATCGATGGTGAAACTGACGTTTGGAGAGAGAAAAGAACATGCCCAAGGTCACACAACCTATAAATCAGGGTAAGAACTTTCCGACTCAGGTTGTCTGATGCCACAGCCTAAACTTCCAAAAGCCTCAGTAAAGTTTCCAAACATTAATTACACTTGGAGGAATTTGACCTTTTGCCTTAAAAGTCACATGTATATCTGTAGCCGGTTCCTCATACCACAGAGACATTTATAAGATTATTATGAAAGTTCAAATGATTTTATTATTCAGAACCATTAGAGATTAATAAAATAAAATATTAATTAAATGCTTACCATGTGCAGGATTGATTAGATGTCTTCAAAATGTAGCCAAAGGTTTAAGGGCTTATAACTTTTTTCTCTTTTATTGAATTTATTTCGGGTGACATTGGTTAGTAAAATTACATAGTTTTCAGGTGAGGGGACATAATTTTTAAATTTTATTTTTTTCCTTTTTTTATTGAATTTATTGGAGTGAAACTGGTAAGCAAAATTATACGGGTTAGGATGGGTATGAACTGATTTTCAAATTCTTAAGAAACTTAACTTAGGGGTCAACCTTTCAAGCCTGAGATAGATAAGATGAGACAAAATTGAAGGTAGTCAGCATTTGGAAACTATTACCTCCGGCAATGGCCGGAGTGGCGACATCCTGGCCGCCACCTGAGCCTGCAGGTGGACAGCAGGAAGCAGGTCTAGATAAGCATAGCTGAGACCAGGAGCCTCGTTGTGGGGGGAGGGCTGAGGAGAAGGTGTGGGTAGGGTGCTACCTTTCGATTAAAGAAAATATTTAAAAGTCATATTCAGTCAAGAGAGATGAAGGCTAAAAAGAGTGAGAATCGAAGCTAATAAAATTGTGAATACTATAACTTAAGCATGTAACTTACATGCTTTTAACTTACCATAGAAATGATGGTACTATAACTTACCATCATTTCTAAATCCTCAAACCCCATGTAACCCCCAGGACAAGCCCTGGCAGGACTGCCCAGGAAAGGGATGAACCTGCACACTCTCTCCCTTCCTTTTACAGATAAGGGGGTGAGGATGTCCTGCCTAGAAAACAGGTTCTGTCCGAGGGGGCTAGATTTGAGTGTGGCAGAGAGGGCACATTCGGGCCTACGGGACTCTGCTTTCACAGGTAGGGAGATTTGCCTCATTGCATATGTTCCAAGAGGCCTCAAGGTAAAATATAGGGTCTGGAGGATGGACAAATCTGAGAGTACTCAGCTCCACCTAATAATAAAGTATCAAATTCACTGAGGGCAGGAATATGTGTCCACTTAGAAAACAGTTTGTCTTCCTTAGCACGGACAGAGAACATGCCTTTGGTCCTGGGAAAAGGTGGAAGTGCAGGTGTGTGCATATTTGTCTGTGACCCATCTTTGCCACCTGGATAATCAGGAAGAAAGAAGAGACATCTGCCCTTTAACCTGTCAGGACCAGACCTGAATGCCAAAGCTCCAAAGTCACCACCTCTTACCGCCATTATGAAATTCTTCATTGAATAAGCCAGATTTTGAGGAGAGCCCTGCTGTCAGTAGTCAAGTTGCCTTGATGGGAGGACATGGTGGATCCTAGGAAAAGACCAATTTGGGGGTAGGTCACTTTCCCTAGAGGGAGGAGTGTAATAATCATGGTTGTGCAAAGAGGAAGGCATTCTCTGAAAGGAGGTCTCGTAAGGGGACAAAGGATCTAGACTAAGCATTGGGGTACTCCTCAAGCGGGTTCCCTGTGAGAGGTTCCGTTCTGGGGGGCTTTTCTTTTGAGCTGTGATCACAGCGCCATTCAGCACTATGTTTGAATTTCTCCCCTCCCACACTATAATTCCTGCCGGTTAAATGTAGTTGCCATTCAGGAAGTCTGGCTCCAGGTAGATAGTTGGGTATAAGTACAGAGAATAAAGTGAAGGAACTTTACAGGGATATGTGGCCTACCCAGTTCAACCTGCAGTGCTGAGACTTGTGTGGAGCTGGTAGCGTTTAATGTAGGGACCTGTGGTCCAGAGCAACCAGGAAGAAGTCTTCGGCCAGCAAGTGGTAGCCACGGTGGAGACGAGACTCCTGGGGAAGAACATGGATTGAGACACAGAAGCTCCAAGATACAGGTAGAGAATCACAATGCTTGAACACGAAAGAGGCTGGAAGTCAGGTCACACCAATACTTGAAGACAAATAAAAGGAAGTTTTTACACATAAGGTAGTAAATTTTAAAAACCATATTACCCATATGAGTTGAACGTTTAAATAGTTTTATAGGCATTGAGATTAATTTGACTGATAACATTTTAGGGACCCAGAGATCATCCAGTTCACTTGTTCTCAACCTTGGCTACATATTAAAATCACCTGAGGAGATTTTTTAAATCATTGACATTCAAGCCTCAGACCAATGAATCACAATCTCTGGGGTGGGATTTACGCACTGGAATTTTTGTTAACTCTTCACTTTGAAATTATAGGAAGTTTCAAAATTAATACATAGGGTCATATGCATTCTTCATCCAGCTCCCCTCTGTGGTGATTGACATCTTAAATAAGTCTACTACAACGTCAGAATCAGAAGTTGACACTGGTACAATGCTATTAGCTGGATCACAGATTTTATTCAGGTTTCACCATTTTACATGCATGCATTTATGTGTTATTGGTGGGTGTGGGTTTCGATGAAAGAAACATTGATTTTTTTTTTAATCTCCTGAAGATCCAGATGTTCTCATCTCAGAGATTAGCACTAATGGTTCTATCCGACCAGCCTGCATTCCACAGGTTGGCAAAGTAACTTGTCCAAGGGCACCACCATGCTTCAGCAGGGAAGGCAATGGACTTTCTTAGTCCAGGGTTCTTTACTGGGTGTGAAGTTGTAACAGGCCAAAACTGTGCTATTGAAAAAATCTGAGAGTTAGAGCAAGAGGTAGAAGAGTATGGGTCTAATTTTTGAGGTTATCTTAAGGGACAAGCACAAAACATAATTTTTTTAAAGATTCATGAAAAACATGGGCCCTGGAAAATAATAAATCTACCCCCAAGTTTAGTATTATCATCAGAGAATTCAGGGATCACACGCCTGGCAGCACATGGACATCCTCACATTCTTAGACTCTGTCTGTGTGGCTCCTTTTGCTTGCTGCCCTTTCAGTGGCTGGGAACCCACAGTCAGACTTGGTAAGATGACCTCCTGCTCTGCTCTCCCCAGAACGTCCTTCCCACCTCCCCTAGAGGCATTGCGCCAGGCTGATGGGAGAGCTCACTTACTCTCTACAGGGTTCAGCGTGTTCATTTTTCATGATTTTACTCTGAGTACACCGCAGAAATGTTTCTTCCTTCTACAATAGCCTGCCCCTTCACGATGAGCCTCAAACTGCTTCCTCCTTGTCAAACACGGCACATCCAGGGATGTGTGTGGAAGATGGACCCTGAGTAAGTGATATGGCTCCAGCCTAAGCCCTTGTTAGCCTGAGCATCTCACCTGTCTTAGTAAATCTTTTTGCACACTCCCCTTTAACTGAAACAGAAAAATACAGCCAGGACATCCATCTACACCCTCACTGGAGTCTGGACCAAGAAAGCTGCAGTGGACTGAGCGTCTCTGGAAGTGACTGTGGCAGATGGAACCCTGGAGCTCCTGAGCCTGAGCCCCATCCTCTGACTGCACTCCTGGGACCTGCACATCGGTCTACCAGCTACACCCAACTTGAATGGGGTTGGAGGAGCCAGACTGTTGCTGAGCAGCTAGTATTTCAGCCATGGGCTTAGTAAGCAGAGCTAGATGTAGACGCTGGAGAATGTCCCTGCACCTTTTTCAAATGTCTCTTTGGAGAGTTTTAAGCACCCACTCATAGCCAGTAAATAAGAAAATGAAAAGCTGAGGTTTTCAATCTGTCCCCAATGTTTCGCAGTGGGTAAGGAGTCATCACAGCTGCAGTGGGCTTGGGAGCCCTTTCCTAAGTCTCCATGTCCTCTGCCGTGAGAATGGCTACAGAGGGACCTGCTGCTTGGTGACCCCCACCTCGTGCTGACACACTGCTTCTCCCTGGCTGGAGAGAAAGAGCTCCATGATTAACTGGAGGAGGCAATGTGTGGAGGACATAGCTGAGCCTTATGACCTGCTTAGTCATGCAGAGCCTGAGGCTTGGTATTCCCTCCCAGTGCTTCGGGAGCAAGGTGAACTCACTTCTGTACTTCTTCCTGCAGCAGGAAGAGTGAGATCCACCTTCCCAGATATGGACTCCATCACTTCCACACAAAAGTGGTACTGCCTATACTTTAGTGCTCTGTAGCCAGACAGACCTGGGTTTGATTCTTGATTCTACCACTGATCTGCCCTGTGGTGTTGGACAAGTGCCTTAACTTATAGGCTACAATTTAATGACAAAAGTGTACAAATCAATGGTGTAAAACCTACTCATTCAAAAAACTCTTCAAAATTGGTTTTGTCCTGGTAACGACTTGCAGAATGCTATTTTTTTTTAAATTATTGATCACAAGGAGCTCATACCAAGAGTCACCCCAGAAAGTCAGCTTGCCCTCTGGCCACTGTGAATTTCTCCATTTGCTGGTGGAAAATGAAATTCTCTTATTTGATTCACTGGTCTTCCATCTCTAAGGGGTCCCTTCACTTTTTTGAAACTCAGGGAACCCTGAGTCAACCATAACTGCCCTCCACCCTCTCACCCAAATCTGTATTGTGTTCACCTGAACAAGGCTTCAGAGTTGCAGGCTGATCAACCAGCCTGTTGAGAATAAAGTTTATTTCAGGAAGAGTTTATCAAAATCAAAACCTCACATCAATCCAGACAACTGTTTTATGAATCTCCGTAAAGCTAGACCTACCTTTCCCAAATTATGTCTCTGTAGAAATAGCTTGAAGTCCATTTTAGAGTGTTTTTAGCAAAGGCTGTGCAGAGGATTTTTACAAGCCCCAGAAATAGTCAGTGTGCCCTATCTGCTCCATGGCAGCAGACCAGTGCTGCCTCATAAAATTAACCAACTTCTCATAAAGCATCAGAGTTTTGCCCTGAGATTGTTCTTAGAGATACACTATGCAAATATCCAGTTGGTATCACCAGAGAACAGGAATTTAGTGTGGAAAAGCACAGTGACTGGGAGGCCAGACTACAGTCCCAAACTGGACCACTGGCCCAGAACTTCTTCAAGAAGGCCCAGGAGGACCTGGCTGAGGTTTTCAACGCGGGACGTTACATCCTGGTGCAACACCTCATTCTCACTCTGGGTTCCGTAGGCAAGGAATCTTGGGAAAGTCAATTAAGTGATCAAACTTGGTTAGCTCACCACAATAACAATCATAATAATGCCAACCCCTCAGGGCTCTCGCAAACGCTAACGGGAAGAAAGGGTTAAAGGAACACGGCTATCCTGATGTGAGAAAAGGACAGAGAGAAGTGAAGAAACTTGCCCAGGTTCACACAGTGGCAAACTATGATTTAAACCCAGGTGTCTGACACTTACTGTGTTCTTTCCACGAAGCACTGGATGCCATGAACAAGAAACATCTCCATGTGTTTGCATGTGGTGACCACTGCAGCTGGGGATATAGCTGAGTTAAACTTTCCTTGAATCCAGTTTCAGCCCAGCAGAGACTTCTTAGGGGTGAGGTTTTATCACAATCATACATCCCTTTCTGAGCAAATTGGTGAAACACAGGATTTCTACCCACTCAAACTCAGCACAAATTCCCTCTAGCAGCTGAGGATCTGGGGCTCCTTCGAGGCCAAATAAACAAGATATCAGGCAGCCTCACAACACACTCTTGACTCATCCCAGCCCCCACCCCTCTGAGCACTATTCTAGAACTCAGAACTATCAGTATTTCAGAAGCTGCTAATACCATTAAAATAATGATCAGTAATTTTAAACAGTGACTATCAAAGTAGGTCTAGGTCTTGGTAATAGTTGATATTCAAAATGAAACTGAAGGTAAGCATTTTTTTTTACCATTCCCATTTTATGATAAAGGACACTGAGGGGTAGAGGGCTGAGGTGACCTGCCCTAGGTCATACAACCAAGAAAGGTGGGCAGCATTGAGTCCAGGTCCTCTTCCCCCAGCACCGTGCTTGTCCCAGGGCCCCCTGCCTCTCTCTCGCTGCTGGAGGTTCTGTGGCAGTGAGAGCAGCACACCCAGCACACCTGCCCCCCTGCAGCCAGGCCAGACACTTAAATATGCAAAACGCACATAACAGGCCACCGTGCAAACGCGTACACAGCCAGAAGTGGATCTACCCTGACAGAAGCAACCCAGGTACCATTTGGCGATGGAATGTGTTCAGCCGATAAGAAGGCAAATGCCTGCCACCTTGTGCAGCCAGGACAGGGTTCAGTTTCACTGTTGGGCTGTTGCCAAGCAGAAACTGTCCGTGGTCTCCACCTGCCAAGACCGGCTGGTACTGATGCCTGCAGCTTACCAGACATAACAAGTCCAGTGCTGTTCTCCCAGGGGGTCTCTTCTTGCCCCAAATATCACTCCTAATGTCTTCCTGATGGGCCACAATTCCACAACCATGAGGCAAGAAACCAAGGAACAAAACTCTCCTTTGACCTCTGCCTTTCCCTGCCCTACCCCTCTTTCAAGGTCGGTTCAAGCTGCCCTCCATTATACAGACTCCAATGCCGACACTAGCTATATGACCATGGACAGGTTATATCACGTCTCTAAGCCTCAGTGCCCTTCTGTAAATAAAATGGGGGTAAAAAGTCCACCTCCAAGATCTATGGTAAGAATTAAAGGGCCCAACCCTGTGAAGCCTGGCACATGGTAGGCACTCAGTAAATACTAGACACCTCCTCATAGTGGCCTCTGTATCTGTGCATTTCCATTCTTACCACCTGACTCATTCAACTTACCATTTTATTAAACACTGGCTTAGGTCTGTTCAGCTCATATTTTTCTAGTCACGTGTAAGTCTTGTTGGTCCCAGAGCTCCTTATAGCCAAGAAATAAGGCCCATTTTTCTCTTGTCTCCCCTTGGGGCGCTGGGCACAGTTTGAGACCACAGTATGACCCATCAGTTGCTGGTGGGTTAGGGTGCTTAAGTTCGTTGATAATACAGTAGACAGAATAAAACATTCTGTGAAAGTCTTTAAGTATCATGTGCTATACTGTGTGATTTACATAATTGTATATTTCATCCTGGCAAAATAAAGTGGGTTCTGTTTTTATTTCCATTTCTTAAGTAACCAGTCTGAGAGTAGTTAAAAGAAGTCCATAGTCACAAGGACAGAAAGCGGGAAAAGTCAGGATTTGTATCCACATCTGTCTAACTTCAAAGCTCATGCATTTAACCATTATCTTAATCCCAGTTACTTAAGGGCTATTTTCTTTTGGGCCATAGTGTCTCACACACATACAAGTCCACCAGAACTTAATGAAAAAAAGGAAAAATGGGTAAGGAAGGACCAAAACAAGACCTGGGAGAGCAGGTGCCCAGAACTGGCTAGTGCCTTCCCCTCTGGTCCAAGATTGACCCAACTGTCATTGTCTAAACAACAGCCTCCAACCCATTCCTGCTAAACCCACACAGAAAACAATGCATCATAAGCAAAGACATGGGAAAGATTGTCTTCTGTTTAGATTTTTCTCCTTAAATGTTTTCCTCTTCAATACCATAGCCTAAAAGGACCCCAGGGTGGAAGAGACACAAACAATTTCTATAGAAAATAATAACCTTGCTTTTTAGCAATTAGCTTTATGGAAGGATATACCAAGAAGTGCTAGCTTTCGATGAGTGTTAATGCCACCTGTCAGTTATAACTCAAATTAAAACTATTTGCATATTAGCTAGAGGATTTTGAAATTTAGAAATTCATGTGCTATAATATGAAAGCCAAAAAAAAAAAGTCAATCAGAGCCAGCCAGGGCTTGTTCCCAGGAGATATAACTGAAACGTACAAGAATCCACCCCAGCAGTTTGAGTTACTCTCCCTGCCAGGAGACTGTCACGGCTGGCCGTCTGGGTCTCAGCCGAGTCTGGTCTCCCCTATCCTGGTGCTGCACAGGGAGCCAGGTCTGGCTTTGGCTTGTTACTGCAAGCATGGGGCCTACCCCAGGTTGTTGTGGGCCTTCATTGATGCTTCTGGACTCAAGGAAGACAGAGCAAATTGTCAGGACCAATGTCTTAATCAGATGAGGAGTGATTCCAAGGAGAGACAAGAAGAATGGAGCTCCTGCTTTATGCCAAGTCCTTTGAAATATGTGAGTACCTTTAACTGAAACAACCACATCTCAGAGATCAGTAAAATTACCCCCATTTTATAGATGAAGACACAGAAGCTTAGAGACGTAAAGTTAGTAATGGAGTCAGGATCTGAGCCCAGGCCTGCAGTCTCCAGAGCTCACCTTGTTGCACGTGGTCACTTTGGTTACTTTCCCCTAAAAGCCAACTGGGGCCAACACAACCAGCCTGCGGGCATGAGAGCATTGCCTGCACATACCACAGCCAGGCAGCTCAATTGTTTCCTCCTGGGCCTCAGCTCAGATGGACCGATAACTGGGGCAGAGGCTCAGCTGAAGTGGCCTTGGGGATCATCACCTAACTGGTTCTGTGTCCTTGCATCAGTACCTGGCATCTGGCAGCAGAGATAGGGGCTCAGTGCATGCCAAGGCCACAGTCCAGGACAAAAGGTAGGCTCATAAAGCCCTGAAGCCACTGAGCTTCCATCTCCTTACTGGCTTCAGGGCCCCACACTTTACAGGTCAGCCCCCTCGGGCAGGTCCTGTTATCTCTCTCCAGGCTCCAGACTGGAGGAGGGCTTGGCCCCAATCTGATTTAGGAACATGTAGAGGAATGCAGGAGGCCTGCCCAGCATCTCCACTGCCTCCAGCCATCCAACATCACAGACACATATGGAGCATATGCTTCTGGGTCTAAAAATCCATTTCTCAGGGCTGCTTAAGGGGTGCGAGTCTAATGGTAGTGGTAATCAGACTGTGGCCATGTGCGTCATATTCAATGACAGAAGAGAAACGGGAGAAGGGAATTAGCAAGTGTGGAATGTCTCCTTTTTGCCAGTTACAGTGCATATAACGTGCTCTCCGTTCTTTCCTGGTCCCTGGGCTGCTGTCCTGCACTGCAGACACTGCATTTGCCATCCTCCTTAATCTGGTAGCCAATTCCTTAAAATACATTCATCTTGATAGATAGATAGATAGATAGATAGATAGATCGATCCTATTGGTCTGGTTTCCCTAGAGAACTCTGACTAATACAGATACTAATAATACCTCATTGGAGTCCTGTGAGAAATAACTAAGATATATACAGTTCTTAGCACATGGCCTGATGCCTGATAGAATGACAGTGTGTGTCATTTTGTGTATCCAGGTGAGAATTGGTGAAGTAACACTCCCAAGGGTTGAAATCCAGGACTGTCTGTCTCTCAGAGTGGATGATGGGGGTGAGATTGCCAATTGTCTTAGGTCTTGCCCTAGGCCTTGAAGAAGAGAGTTTGGGGTACGAACCAACTTGTCCTGGTTTGCTCTAGACTCTCCCAATGTTAGCACTCAAATTCCTACATCCCCCAAACCTATTAGTCTGGGGTGGCCTGGGACAGTTGGTCACCCTAGGGACAGTGCTCCTGGAAAAACAGAGATCTGGAAACTCATAAGCTCTTCACATTCCTCGGACTCACTAGCTTTGTTCTATGACTTTTTAGAAACTCAGTTTTATAGAAAGAGAATATCTGTTAATTTCACCAAGAAAGAAACGAGCCTGCTCTGCCAAACCTGCCAGGCTCTGTTCCACTTCCTGCACTGTGAGCTGACAATGTCCCAAGCCTCCACCCCCTAGATGAGAAAACCAACGCTCAGCGCCAGCAGACTTGCCCAAGGTTACCCAACTACTTAATCCTTAATCCTGGTCTCAGAGCTCCCAGTCCTGTGCTCCATCAGGCATACCTGTGCTAGATCACCACTTATGTCGGTTCTGGAGAGGGCATCTGAGGCACAGGCAAACCCACATGGAATGCCTTTCCTTTAAGGGTGGTGATGAGCTGGTGCTGCTGAGCATGACTGTCGAAGGTCCTGGGGTGTGCAGGTTCCTAGAGATAAAAAGCCTCTGGTACCCAAACAGACCCTCCTTCCTGTGCCCAGATGCCCCCATTTCCTGCTCTCTCAGGAAAGAGAAGTTTCCAAGAGGCACTTGAGACGGCAGCACTCCCATCTGACTTCCCAGGCTGCCCAGTGTGACTGTTGTCACTTCTGGAGAAGGGAGAGCTAACTTCATACTCCTGGGGTTAAAGGGAAGACAGGGATGTTCACAAGCATAAAGATTTTCTTCAAAAGCTCCCCTCTCTCTCTCTCTCTCTCCATCTTTCTCTCTTATACCATACTTAGGCCTGCCCTCACAGGGCCCCAGGGCAAGTGTCCAAACTTCTCCACCATTGAAGCTGAGCTCTGTGGTGTCCCATTCTCTCTCTGCCCTGTCCTCACATTCCCATATGACAGAAAGCCAGCTCTAATGAGCTCCAAGGTGCTAAGATGCTAACGTGCTGCTCCTCCTGTGGAATTTCTACCTTAGGTTTCAGTGGAGTTTAGAAGCTGGAAAAAAGGGGGACTAAGCTTTGGGCAATCCTTTGGCACAATGGAGTTGGGCATAGGGCAGGAAGAAAGAAGAAAATGATAGTTTTTAACAAGCTCATAAGGATTCAGGAGTTCTGGTTCCAGTCCCAACCTGCCATGCCCAAGTATCAGATCACCACGAAGGCCTCCCAGAAGCAGGTCTGCAATGAATGACCCCTTTGTTTCTCTCAAACCAAGGACTGCCAACAGTGGTCTTACCCACCAGGCCCAAGAGAAGGCCACTTCTCAGGAGAGCTTGGCCCAACCTGGCATTTGGGTTGTTATCACTTTCATGGTTATATTTACCTCAGTTGTCATAAGAGCCTTGGCCTCCTGGCTTCCAAGCCCACCTCAGTGCCACAACCAGAGTGGACCAGTGGGCAGCACCCTACACTGGTGAGTCCTGTACCTATTCCCCTCCTCTCCCCCATCATGGTCAAGAAGGGGCTCTCTCCTTGAAAGCCCATGGGATATCTCTGGAGTCTTGTATATCAATCCATTAGCCTTCCCAAAAAAACTTCCTGTGCCAGAGGGACACCAGGTCGCTTGCCCAAGTTCATACTGCTAGAGGATTTGAACTCCCAGTTGCCCCTTAGGACCACCACCTACTTCTAGTTATTGTGAGATAATAACCCAATAACACACATGAAGTGATTAATCAGCACAACGTCTGGTACATTTTAAGCATCTTATAAGCATTACCTTTTCTTCCAGATAATATTATCTAGCGTTTACAAAGGATGGGGAGGGACTCAAAGGGATTCCACAGTTTTCTCAAGATTACTCACACCAAGTGAAGGTCAGAGCTTTCACTATGCCACGATGACTATGCCATGCCAATAGGAAAATTAAACCCACAAAATGAGAGCATTACTACTTCACCGCACTGTCTTGATGGTCCAGAATCCTGCACATTTGCCACACAGAATGTTAAAGAGGTTCAGGTTTAAAAGTCTAGGTTATTTTAAAGGCAAAAACATCAAGAGTATTTCTTGTGAATTTGTAATTTTCATATAAATGTTATGTGCATGCTGTGTGGTTTTCTACCTCTCCTAGACTGGCCTGTTAAGCTCAAGGTCATGGCTTTTCTGGCTTATAGCTGCACTTTTATATTGGCTGGATGACAGTATTATCCAGTCTTCTGTCTCCAGGAGATGGCACTTGAGTCCAGTCTAGGTTCGGGCTTGCTGCCCCTAAATGTTTTCCAGGACAGACATCGCTGAACCTCCCCCATCTCCTTGCCTTCCCATGCAGCCGATGATAACTGTCATCAAGTGCTATGTATGCAAACACCTGGCCATATGCTGTAAGCTTTTCATGTAGCATCTTAATTGATCCTCACAACAACCTGAGTTAGTGGTATTCTTGTCTCCATTTTGCAGATGTGAAGACTGAGGCTCAGAGAGGTCGTCCTGTGCCCAAGCAGAAGGCTGTGAAGCCACAGCGCACATCACTCACTGCCTGTGGCCTGCGTGTGCGTCCTTTTGCCATGTAAGCCCATTTTCTCAGGTGCCGTCCTCCCTACAGAGAGCGTGCTTTTCCACGACACGTGTGGACCGATTGTTAAAAAGTTATAGACTTATTGGTGCAGCCACTGAGGGGGATCATTTGTCAGTATCTGTTAAAATTTTAAGTTCGCATGCTCTATCACACAGCGATACCACTCCCTCCGCCTTAGAAAAAGAGTCGTGAAACTGCACAGCAGCCACGTTCAAAGATCTTGGTTGAAACATCATGATAATGAAAATTTGATAACAACTGAAGTATTTACCAGTTAGGGAATGACAAAAAATAGAAAAAATAAAACTACAGTATGTACACATAATATGAAATTTTAGCCAGCAGTGAAAGGGGTGAGTGAATCCGCTTACGCTTACATGGAATGGGGGTCAAGATACATCGCAAAGTGATGGCAGCAGCTCAGGATGATGCCGAAAGCACGGTTCTGTGTGTTAGTGAACAGCACGTGATGCTGATGTTTTCTGCACATGCACTTACATGTATGTAAGTATGTAAGAAAAGTTCTGAAATTATATTAACTAAACTCTTACCCAGTGAGTGGGGGAAGTGACAGGAAATAGGGGACCTTCATCAAAGGGAATTCAAGTCTTATCTGAGCAGTTTCGATTTTTTTCACAAGAATAATGTATCCGTGCACTACTTGTACAATCATAATGTATTTAAAATAAAGTTGTTTGATTATTTCCATTAGAGAAATGGTAGCAGGTAGTCATAAAGGATACAGTGTAGACTCAGATTTTGGTTTTCGTCTTAGCTTGGCCACTCACCAGCTGTGTGACCTTAAATAAGTTGCTTAATTTCTCTGTGTCTTTTTAGCCCCATCTATAAAATGAACTTGATAATAACACTTAGCACAGAGAGTGTAGTGAGTAATTAAATATACAGTAATGGATAAAGTTCTTAACCCTATGCCTATAACATAAATAATAATCAGTCATTGTTGGCAACTTTTATTGCCCCTGAAAACTTCTGAAGAACTGTGGTCTGTGAAGCTGGCAGACATGTGAAATATCCATCACAACTCCAGGATTTCTATCCAGAAAATACTGAGAACTTGTGCCCTGAAACCCCTACACACACACACACACACACACACACACACACAGTAGGAGAAGAAATCAGAGGGCCATGATCCCCAGGAGGAGAGCTGGATGGAGGGCAAGGAAGACAGCACTTGTTTGCTGAGCTCAGAGGATGTGTATGGAAGCAGGGACCTCAGAGCATCTAATGTTTTATCCCCAGTGTGGCAGAACCCCTTACCAAATCCCAAAAAAGAGTCATTTAGAAATATAAAGACGCAAATACAAGAACGTAAACAAAACATTCTTCCTTCTTATAAGGCCACCACTCAGTTGACCCTGCTTAGTCCTGGCTGAGCAGACAAAGTGGACAGAGCAAATGGGGGCAAGGTCCGGTGGTTAGGACAGGGGACCTTTTCACAGAGAGCAAGAGTTGAAGCCTCAGACCCTGCCCATCTCGGCCCAGCCCAGACACAAACCCCCAGCTTGATTCGTAGAGCTCTGGTGGTCTCGAGGGCTCTGTGGCATGGAGTATTTATCTGAATTCCTGTGGCTGAATTTTGGGGAAAATAACTCTGTAATCTTGACCTTAAAATCTGGGAGAAACAAGTACTTCCCTTGGTTCTTAGCCAGAGTCTGCAAACACAGCTCCTGAGTGCTGCCTTTATAGAGCTAAATCCCATGTATCCTGATTAAATATTGACCAGAGCTCTAGCAGTCTTATCTTGATTTGCTGCCAACGCCTTCCCTGAGGAGCTGTGCATGCCCCAGAGTCCCCTCATGAGCCACCACTGAGAAGAAACTGCTCTAAGGTACATGTAATCCAATCCAAACTTCTCAGCAAAATAAGTTTTCTGAATTCTTAAACCCTAAAATAAGAGTCTCTTTCAGCCACCTGTGTTTTGGGGGCAAAGAGCAGGAATATCACCTATAGGACTTAATAACTCACTCATTAACTTTCTACCTTGCAGATGCAGAGGAGTGGGGACTGGGAAGGAGTGAAGGGCTGGGAACAGATGCCTATGCCTGAGGCTGCTCTCCAGATTCAGGTCCTTCCAACCCAGAGGTCAGAGGGGCCGGCTGGTCAAAGGGAGTCTAAGAGGGCCTGGCCTAAAGGAAAGAGCCAGCCTGGAGTGAAATTTCAAAGGAACAAAGATTGTCCTCAGCCCAGCTTGCCCAATTATCACCACACTGGCCATCAGACCATGTGCCACAGCTGCCTGTAGTGTCTTTTTGGGGTACGTCCCAGGTCTCTATCAAGACTCCTGTCCTAGCCATGAGTATCTGCTAAAAGGGTCAGGATTAGCATACAATTATCTCCCTGGAAATGAGGAGGGGGTGGTCCCATATTCTAGGTCTCCTTGTGGACAGAAGCCATCAGGGTCTTCCTCCCAAGGAGGGCTGCTGATGGCAGGGTTCACTGCAGACAAGGAAAGTGGGGATCTGAGGCTCCTATAATTCCCTTGAGGAGAGGGTAGGGGGGCCTGCTCTACAGCCATGAGAGATTTCTGTTTCCCTGGCAAAGAAGTGAACCCGATCATAACACAAAGGCATGTGTGTCTATTTGCAGTGTCCTAGACTTTTCTGGTAGAATCTCTGCTTCAATGCCATCCCTTGTTCCCTTCTGCCCCTCAACTGGCAGCAGATTGTCTAAGGGGATGGGGATCACCATGCAGGTGGGACCCCAGTCATCCCCTGATGGAGTCCCAGAGCTCAGGGAGAGGGGGCCACATGTCTGTAGAACACTGCAGATGGTCTTCTGTGTGGGTGAGGACATCTAGGCATTGGGGCTCAGAGGCTCCGAGAGCCTCAGAGAAGATAAGCTTTCTTCTTCTTTGTCATCCCAGCCACAGTCACTAAAAATGCCAGGCTCTAGGCTAAGTGCTTTACTTACATCATCTCATCGAATCTTCATCTGTCTTTTGAAGACCTATTTTATATTGAATAGACGGAGAAACTAGAGTAGAGGGGCACCAAGCCACTTGCCCCTAGTCACTTGACAACTGAGTGATAAACTCAGGATCTGAAACTAGACCTGTCTGACCTCACAGGCCATGCTCTCAGCCTGTCACAGACTCCAGAGCTGAACTTCTGAGGTTCCTGTAGGGTGAAATGCGTTAATCCTATGAAGTACTTGGAGCAGTGCCTGGCACATAGTAAGCACTATGTGAGTGTTTATTAAATAATAAAAGGTCTTGTGGGACCATAGGAGAAGATGACCTTGAACATCTGTGTGGCCATGATGAAGCCTACAAATGAAGGAGTAGAGTAGGGTTAGCCTGAAGAGTCTCTCAGCCCTCCCTGTCTCTTTCAAACTCCTGACCTTACTCCTAATTTCATGTGGTGAGAAGGCAGGGAGAGTCACCTCCAGCATAATTCTCACCCCAGACATAAGGAGTTCTGTCTGTACTTCTGCTTTC
This sequence comes from Tonatia bakeri, assembly GCA_004024845.1. NCBI lineage: Eukaryota > Metazoa > Chordata > Mammalia > Chiroptera > Phyllostomidae > Tonatia > Tonatia bakeri. The sequence continues at coordinate 63,822 of PVIA01003463.1, read as the reverse complement.
CTTAGGGCCAGAGAGAGGAAGGCTGATATTCTGCAAGGGCTCCCAGGAAGAGGCCAATCAGTCCCCTAAGCCTAAGAGGTAATACAGCTGGAGTTTGTTGGCATTGGGGTTGCAGGAGATAAGTGTGCATTATGCAAAGCACTTATGCCAGGATTCTCCAGAAATTGCCAAGCCACAGGGGAATTGCCTGACTGCTTAACCCTTTCCACTTGGCTATAGAGCAAAGTTAGACACTGCTGATCAATACAAAGGGGTTTCCAGGACACAACAACCTGATAAACAGAATGTGAGACACTCAGGGCTGGGGTGACAGGCACACAATTCATCTGGTGAGGTTGTCCTTAAAATGGGTCTAAAGCCCCAGACCTACTTTCCTATACCTCTCGAGAAAGAATAAATTCCTTCCAGGGAATCTCTGCAGCTCACTGGAGGTGAGAGGGCCTTCAGTGGGCCTTGGGGGCTTGTACTCATTTACTCTGACTGGCCAGGTCATAAGGGTTTCTCATAGAAGGCAGTATTTGACTGGAGCAATGGAGGTGAATCAATAAGGAAAGAAAGGGCAGGTCAAGGACACAGAGGCAAGAAAGTCCACAGCTTATCTGAGGAACACCAAGTGATTGAAATGAAGTGGACTAGATGGTAAATAAAGGCAAAGTTAATTTTTTGTTAGAAAAATCACTCTAACAAAGCTAAGAATATTTAATAAAATCATAAGTTCATGTCTAGATTTAATAAAATCATAAGTTCATCCAAGTGGTTCATATCACCACTTGGATAACAAAGAAGAAAAAAAAATTCCCTAGACAGATTCCTTTCTGGTGGGCATCAGAGGTTTAAAACCAGAAGGTAAGATCTGCACAAATACAAACTTGCAATTGATACTTACACAGTTGAGGTCCGGTGTCCAGCTGTAGCAGCTATGCCCCAGGAAGACCAACAGCATGGTCACCTGGGGCTTAGACTACCAGGTAAGAAGCAAAGAAGGTCAGTTTCTCCAGGTGAGTGGCAGCTTGAGGTATCAGTTTTTCTTGTAGCTTCCCTAAGAAGGAATTATGGAATCTTAAGGCAGGCAGCCAACCAGAGATCACCTTACCATCCCCTCTGCCTCTAGGCCAAACTATAGTACATACAGCCTAATGAAGATAAATTGCTGATGCTCATCAGATGTACTGTGTGTCACTGATGTTCATAGACCAGCCCTTCCTTTGATAGAGCTCTCAATGAGTTCATTCACCCTCTGGTGAATGTCTCACCACCTTTATAACAAAAAACTTTTTCTTTAAAGTCAACCTTGAGCTGTGGAGTAGAACTGTGAACATTCATGTCTTTAGATGATACGAAATGAACCACTTATCATTTAACATGTCAAATTGGATTTCTCAAATTCTCCTTCCACATATTCTCCTTCCACATAATACCATAATGGCCAAAATCCCAAGCATTAGGATAGGACAGAAACCAGGAGCTGGCACTCACTAACCACTATGCTCTTGGCAAAGTCACTGCATTCCTGCAGACTCAGTTTTATCTCTGTAAAATGAAGATAACAGCATCATTTTTCTATAGATTGATGTGAAGATCAAAGAACATAGAAGCTAAATCTCTTCATAAATAATACCTATAAATATAAAATATTATGGTATTATTTTACTTACAAAGGAACACCAATACCATTGAGCAAACAGTAAGCATAATGAAGCTAAAGTAACTATATTAACATCAAATAAAGTAGACTTCTAAACAAACAATATGAGCACAGATAAAGATGTACATTGCATAAAGGTAAAAGAATTCACTTATAAGGAGGGCCTAACAATCATAAAGAAATTCAACATATGTGTGTCAAAGTTAACAGAATTAAATGAAGAAATAAATTCATAATCATAATTAGAGATTTTGACACCCTTCTATCAGTAATTAATAGAATAGGTAGGCAAAAACAATCAATAAATACAACACTATCAACAATCTTAACTGAATTAATGCTTACAGAATACTTCATCCAACAATTAAAGAATTTGCTCTTTTCAAAGAGAACATACGTTCATTAAAAAATCAAATATCGGCCCATAAAACAAATCCTAATAATTTAAAAAGACTGCTATCTTATATTCTCTCACAATGAAATTGAATGGCAAACCTGTAATATTATGACATCTAGAAAACAGCAAAATAATTGGAAATTAACCAAAACATGTCTAAATAACCCATAGACCAAAGAAGAGATTACAAGGGAAATTTTAAAATGTTCCTAACTAAATATCGACTGTCTCTATGAATATATATAGTATGTCCAGAAAATATCCAGCCATGTACTATGAAAAGTAGACATTTACTGAAGAAGATAGAAGTTACAAGAAACATTATACGTAGGACAATGACACCTCGGTCTCCATCAAAATACCTTAGGACCTCACACAGTTCTCCCAATCACCATCAGCTACCCCATTGTATTTTCCTGAATCTCATCATGGTCTGAAATTTCTTCCCTTTCAAATGTGATTTTAGTTTGGGAAAATCTAGAAGTCGCAGGGCACCAAATCTGGGCTGTAGGGGGGCTGAAGCACATGGGTGATTTGATGCTTCCCAAAAAAACTCTGCATGAGATGTGATGCATGAGCGGCAGCACTGTTGTGATGAAGCTGCCAGTCACCAGTTGCCTACAATTGCAGTCTTCAGAATCATCTGAATAGTTTCTGCAGAGGAATGTTCAAGCGTAACGCAAAATTTGATGCAGATTAGTTACTCTCTACTCACTTAGTTATTTTGAATGCGATGGCCACACAGTACACATGCTCATGCAAGGGAGTCTACTGCCCCCACTGACCAGTACAGTGAAGTCATTTTTGTTCACACATGCGCATTCCAGTCCATTCTCTTTGGCTGGTAGGTTATATCGATGTCACGTAAACCATTGTCACTATGTTAACAATGACTGGACTTCTTCACGACAGACCTTTTTTTCTATACATATAAATGTACACATAAATGCATAAATACAAATGTATATCTATATTAAATGTAAATGTTTATATATGTATATATAATGCATATTTACATATATATACACATATATTTACAAAAGGTATTAAAACAAAAATCAATGACCTTAAGATAGATCTTTAAATATAGATCAAATGTAATTCTCAACCAGGAGTGATCTTGCTCCTCAGGAGACATTTGACACTGTTTAGAGATATTTTTGATGTCATAGCTGGGTGAGGGAGGGCAATCAGCACCTGGTGGGTAGAGGCCAAGTTTGATCTTAAGTGTTGTACAGTGCACAGGATGGCCTCCCGCAACAAAGAACCATCCAGTCAAAAATGTCAGCAGTGAAGATTCAGACCCTAATTAAATATGTCATTAAAAACATTCCCACAGAAAAACTATAGGCTCAGATAATTTCACTGGTAAATTATATCAAACATTTCAGGGGAAAATTAACATCAATTTTATATGAATTATTACAGAAAATGGAGAAAGAACACTTTCCAAATCATTTTGTAAGGCTAGCATAACCTGATAACAAAACCTGCTAAAGACATTACAGAAAAAGAAAATTACAGACCAATAGCGCTCATAAATATAGACAAAACATTACCCCAAAAGTTACATTGTATCCAAGTGAGACTTACCCTAAGAATACAGGTTAATTTAATTTTCAAAAACAACCTGCCAATGTAATTCACCATATTAACATAATGAAGGGGGAAAACTGCATGATTATCTCAATGAATCAAAAAAGAAATTAAATTGCAAGTTAAGCAACACTGACTTTTGTTTAAGTTAGCAAACTAAAAATAAAAGGGTATTTCCTCAATCTGATAAAAGGCATCCATTAAAATCCTTCAACTAACATCATACACGATGGTGAAATATTGAACAGTTTCTAAGATTGGGAATAAAGCAAGTTGCCTCTCTCTGCTTCTATTCAACTGTTTATTAAAGGTTCTAACCCATGCAATAAAACAAGAAAAAAATAATCTAAACAAATTGGAAAAAAGTAAGTAAAACCTCTGCTCAAATATGAATGGTTGCATATAAGATCCTAAGGAATCTACAAGAAAATAGCTACCAGAAACAATAAATATGTTTAGCAAGATTGCAGAATATGAAGTCAACCCACAAATATTAATTGTATTTGCATATATTAGCTGCAATTAGAAAATTGGAGTGTAAAGTGGCACAACCACTTTGAAAAATGATCTGGCAGTTTTCTTATGCAACTAAACATATACCTATGATATGATCCAGTAAGTTCATTCTTCGGTATTTATCCTAGAAAAATAAAAACACAGGTACATATACATACATACACACAAAGTAAACCAATCTGTGCAAGAATGTTCTTAGCAACTGTATTAATAATAGCCAAAAATTAAAAATAATCAATAAGAAATTGGATAAACAAACTGGTATGTTCATGCCGTGGAATGATACTACTTAGTAATAAAAAAGAACAAATTACATTCATATGCAACAACATGAGAGAATACAAAACATTATGCTGAGTGAATGAAAAGTTACACAAGACATTGTGTGAATCCATTCCTGTTAATTCTACAACAGGTAACACTAATCTATGTCACAAGAAAGGAGGTGCAAGTGGAGACTGACCAATGAGCAGCATGAGGCTATTTGGTAATGATGGTAATTTTTTGTATCTTACTAGAGTTTTAAGTTACACAGGTGTACTCATTGGATTTATATGTTTCATTACATGCAAATTGGGTCCCACAATAAAAAACAGGAACCCTAATTTGTTATCAGTTTAATATAAGCATCCTAAAGTATTTAGGAGTAAGTATACTGATGTCTGCAACTCACTTTGAAATATATCTAAACATAAGAGAGATTAACAAAGTAATAGAGTATAGAGAGGTGGAATGGAGAATTTGAGATTAAAATAGAGATAAATTTAATTGTAGAATCTAGGTAGTGAGTATATGAGTGTTCACTGTGTAATTCCTTAAGCTTTGGTGCATGTTTGAAATTTTTCATAATAAAAGATGGGTACAAAAAAAGTAATAACGGTGTGAAATATCAAAACTCCCTGGTGACCTCAGGGTGTTACCCTGAGGAATTCATCCTCTGGTAGGTGGGTTTATCCTCTCCCCACTGCTTGCCAGCCCACCAGCTCACTTGCACCGTGGACAGGCTTCTGACAAACCCACATCATTGCACTGAACTTTCCCAGAAGAAGAACATGCAGTGCCTTCAGTAAGTCTGTGTGAACATTCTAACTTTAGTAACTATGGTTACTGGTATGATAAAGTCTATGACAACTACATTATTTTAGCATATAAAAGTCACTCTTATTCAAACCTAAAACTGGTGAAAAATGACTGCTAAACAGGAAGGTAAATTATTTTCTAGCCAGGATATTCTATTTCATTATCAGGTATAAGATAACTAATTTGTCTTTAAATCTTGTTTATAAAGTGTTTGTAACATACCAGTGAGCTGTTTTTAAATTTTAAAACTTTAAGATGCAAGAAGAGCTTCTAACTGTCTACTTAAGAGGAACTAACACTTAGGGAAGACATGTAAAATATTACAGTGGGCACTTATATTATCACATATATTATCCCCATTCAAACCTAGTTTTGTCTGCACCAAACTGTTCTTCTTCCACCATGCCTCAGGGCCTTCGATGAGGAACCAAGGATTTTGACATGTGGAAGAGCCTATTACTCAAGGTATAGAGCAAGAGCAGAGCAGACTTTTTGAACACTTTCGGTAATCCAATACAGAGTCACTGTCAGCCGTGACAGTTATGTAGAGTGCTCTGTCGAGACCGAGGTAATGGGGTGTAACAGGAAATCCCTGGGGAGGGGCCTGGAATGCCCGAAACCACAATGACATCCGGATAAGGACTGCATCTGGACATGGATATTAGTGAAGCCTCCGCCGGTTGTGGGCTCCAAGAACTCAGAGCTCTGACCATTCCATGCTGGAGCTTTCAAGTTTGACTGTACCATGGGTCATGCTCGGAGCCCGGCAGAACTTCCACTCCACCAGACATGGGCTGCTACTGAGGCGCCTGGCTTGAGACCGTTGCCTGCCTCTCCATCTGTGGATGCCACCAGTGACCCAGCTTCCAGGAGGATGTTTGCTCTACTCACCTCTGTGGTGCCAGCTCCCCTCTCCTGTGTAACCTGTGTGTGACTCTACTGGCTTATTGAGGAGGTCTTCCCTAATAAACCTGGCATCATGGAAAGGAGCAAATGTGAATGAGTGATTCCTTTCAGGGATGCTCCCTTGCTCACCACACTCCATAGCAAATGTGCCTCTAGTCAACACTTGGACATGGAGCACAGCAGAAAATGCACCGCAGTCTGAACTTGTCCTTGGGACTTGGCAGTGAGCTGGCAGGTCAGCTCAAAAGCCCCTTCAGCATCACAAGTGTCCCCTGTCTGCCTCCTTGTCTTCAGGAACATAGACCAGAGTCCCTATTCCCCAGATGTAAATAGGACCAAATGCTGCAACTCTGGAAAGTCCTGACTTATTTCCCTAGGCAGAAGAAAGGCACACCTCTAGAAATCCAGGTTGGCCATAGCATTTACACATTTTTTTTTGCACATTTTCCCCCCTTGGACTCTATGGGTTTGTGCAGAAGGGATTCTTTTTAGTAAAATGGCTTGCAGATCTCTGTTTAAAGGGGAAACATGACCATGTAAGTCTAAGTCATTTGAAAAACAAAAAAGAATTCCTTTCACAATAGAGAGAAATACCTATTTCAAATTATCTCTGTAAACACTTCAGATTGGTCACATTTTTCCTTCTTCTGAAAGGCATTTCTAAACAAGAATACAGATTTGGAGACTTTAATAACTAATTTAGCAGAACAAAATCTTGGGCTGAAATTGACCAAAATGTTTAATACATTTCATTTTAACCCCTCAAATATTCTGATTTGTCTTAAATATGTCAGGATAAGTAAGGCAACATATTCTTTATTTAGAAAGTGTTCCAGCACCAGGGCTGGTGCTAGCTGCCCACTCTGATACTGTGATTAATAATAAGAAAAATGTATATTTGGTCTTCCTCCAGTTACCGTCAAGGAGCTCCCAAAAACCTTGGAATTTCCCAAGAGAGCTGAGGGTGGAAAGGTATCTTTTGTTATGTTAATGGGGTGACTTTTGGAAAGCCCCAAAGTAACCAGAAGGTGGAGGCTGGTTGCCAGGGGAGTCAACCATGTGATTAGAGGATTGGAGCTGTCAGTCCACCTTTCACTCACCCCACCCCTCAACCTCTGGGGAAGGGGAGAGGGGCTGGCGGTTGAATCTATCACCGCTGGACACGATTTAATCATTCGTGCAGATGTCATGAAGCCGCTATAAAAACCCAAAAGGAAGGTGGGGACACATTTCAGAGAACTTCATGTTTGGTGAACACAGATTTGGGGAGCAGAAGCAGAATTGTTAGGATAAAGCATGGAAGCTCCAGGGCCTTTCCCCATACCTTTGCCCTATGCTTCTTTTCCATCTGGCTGTTAAGTAAACTGTTTCTCTGAGTTCTGTGAGCTGTGTGAATAAATTAAATCCAAGGAGGATGTCGTTGGAACCTCCAATCTATAGCCAGTCAGTCAGATGCACAGGTGACAACCTGAACTTGCAATTGGCATCTGAAGAGGGGATAAGGGTTGTCTCCTGGGACTGAACCCTTACTCTATGGGATCTGATGCTATCACCAGGTAGACAGTGTCAGGAAAGAGTTGCAGAATTTAACTCATAAAGCATTTGTCAAATGGATGAATGAAATAACAAAGGAATGCCAAAAAAAAAAAAAAGCATGATGGAAATAAAGCTACCACCATCATGCCCTTGATTTTGAAAAGCACACCAGCTTGCATTGAATGCTTTGCAGCCATAATCTACTAATCCTCAGAATGCCTTACCCTAAAAAATGGTCAAATGATACCCCCTTGGACTGATAGAGAAAAATAAAAAATCTGAGCCCACAGGTGGCAAGACAGATTCAGAATCTTAATGGCAACTTTCAGAATCCATACACTTGAAGAACAGCCTCAGCAGACGTGCCACTGCCTCTGCCAACCCACCCATTGGCTGTAGGTCACCTGAGGTCAACGCTGCATGGACACTACAAAAGTACAAAATGGTGAAAATTCCAGCTACGATCTGTGTACCCCATTTAATAGATCTAATTGTGGATATCTACATCCATTCATCTATTTTATGTGTACGTTATGGGTCCAAAATGATATTACCTCAACTAGTAGTAACAACAACAGGGTTTGGAAATTAGTACATAACTAACCAGTACCATGAGATGAGATGAAAGTTTGAGATACCACAGGGTTACTAGAGAAAATATTATGACTTTGAGAAGAAACACCACTATCTGGATTCTAGATCTCATGGTGAAAAGGGAACCCACTGTATGAGAAAATACATTTGCAGATGATAATTCAGACAAGGGTTTGATCTCCAAAATATATAAAGAACTCACAGGACTCCACTCCAGGAAGACAAACCATCCAATTAAAAAATGGACAAAGGACCTGAATAGACACTCTCCAAGGAGGACATACAGATGTCCCAGAGACATATAAAAGGGTGCTCAGCATCACTAGCCATCGGAGAGATACAAATGAAAACCACAACGAGATACCATTTCACACAGATCAGAATGGCCATCATTGTGAGAGGCTGTTTTGCATGGTGTGGGCCCAGCTCCCACTGAGAGATGCACAGGACCCACGCCCATGGATAGGTTTTCCCATGGGGAATCAGGCCTGCAATGAACCTAGGCTGCTATGAGTCTTGCTTTTTGCTAAAACTCCCTCACCCTGAATTGAGGACATTTACTGCAAAGCAACTTCCTAAAATCCATGCTAAACCTTCCAAGGATGAGTGTAACCAGTCGAACTACTTTTGCCTTTTCATTTGCAAATATCCCTCTTCTGTGATGTGATTACCAACATCCTCTCCTTTGTTTTCTGTATAAGGTAACCACCTAAAGTGAGCCTGTGTATAGTTAATGAGGACCTTCTTGTAATGTGCCCAGTAAGACAATAAAAGCTCATTGGAGCAAGGACCAAGGCTTTTGCTCCCCTTGAGAGAAAAGCCATGCCATCCCTTTTCCTCCACCGGATTTGGTAATCCATGTGAACGTCTCATATTCATCCATAATGACGTGGACCCCACGAGCCAGGGTCAGCATCACATCATAAACAAATCAACAAACAATAAGAACTGGTGAGGTTGTGGAGAAAAGGTAACCCTAATACATTGTTGGTGGGAATGCAGACTGGTGCAGCCAGTATGGAAAACAGTATGAAATTTCCTCAGAAAACAAAAAAATGGAACTGCCTTTGGACCCAGCACTTCCACTGCTGGGATTATACCCTAAGAATCCCGAAACACTAATTCAAAACAACCTATGCACCCCAATGTTCATAGCAGCACAATTTATAAGAGCCAAGTGCTGGAAGCAACCTAGATGCCCATCAGTAAATGAATGGATCAAAAAACTATGGTACATTTACACAATGGAATTCTATGCCGCAGAAAGAAAGAAGGAGCTCCTACCCTTTGTGACAGCATGGATGCAACTGGAAAGCATTATGCTAAGCGAAATAAGCCAGGCAGTGAAAGATAAATACCATATGATCTCACCTATAAGTGGAACCTAATCAACAAAACAAACAAGCAAGCAGAATATAAGCAGAGACGTTGAAATAAAGAACAAACTGACGGTAGCCAAAGGGGAGGCAGGAAGGGGATAATGGGAAAGAAGGGAAAGGGTAGTCAAGGAACACAATATAAAGGACCCATGGATAAAGCCAAAGTGGGGTTGGATGGAGGGTGGGAGATGAGGATGGGTGAGGTGGGAGAATGTGGTGGCAGAAAATGAAGACAACTATACTTGAACAACCATAAAGAATAAATAAAACAAAAGAGAATTTTAAGAAAAAATAAAACAATGAATAAAATGGCAATGACTACATACCTATCAGTAATTACTCTATTTAATTTTTTACAATAAACTGTTTTTAATATTATACTGTGTATATATTATACACAAAATATTATACACTTAAAATATGAGTTACATACCCTGGTCTCATACATGCAAACCTCAGGCCACAAGTAGTTTTGAACTATACATATATCTGGCACAGATATTGAGGAAAATTCTGTAAATATTATTTTATTTTTAACATATATACACAAATATAAGAACATAAATTGCAGTAAAAACATTTGAGACAATGTTGATAACTCAGATGCAGTGATGCCTAAATATTCTATAATGATAGAAAACTACCGTTCAGGGACATCTCACTTCTGTTCTATTTAAAATAAGTAAATACATCATATGAGTCATTAGTTATTCCTCTAAACAACTCAATTAGAGAAATGTATATATTTTAGTCTCTACTTCCCACAACAGAAAACAAACCAGGCATCTCATGTATGACGCAATATTGCCCCTCCCCTAATCACACAGCTGTCACAACATTGAAACATGATAGGGTCACACGATCATTCGTCTTTTCCTGAGAATAAAGTATTTTTCTCAACTAACCCTCTGTGCTCACTGCTAAGGAGCAAAGTCAGCAAAGATTTTGAGTGCACTTGATCTAAGCTGTTCCTCTAGAATAGAATAAAAGAGAAAACTCAATATAAGGAAAGGAATGAGAAGCTATTTTAAAATTAAAGTGTAGCCCTTTGTACATGTTTAAAATTAATATAATTTCAATATCAGCTATAAACATGATGGAAGACGTTGCAACTCAGCTGTCTTCTGCCTCCAGGATGAAAGATGGCTGTCAGCGTCACTCAGCTCCACCAGCCCAGAAAGTGACTCAATCCAGAGAGAAAGCCTTGCTTGTTAAAAGAACAATCTAAATTATTCTGAGGTGGCCAGAGTGGTGTTCAATAATTAAATGTAAATAGATTAAATGCTACAATCAAAACGCAAATGGATAAAGAAGATGTGGTGTGTATATACACAGTGAAATATTTTTCAGGCATAAAAAGAATAAAATTTTAAACATGGATAATCCTAGAGGGTATTCTGCTAAGTGAAATAAGTCAGACAAAGACAAATGCCATATGATTTCACTTATACGAAGAATCTAAAGAGCAAAGTAAACAAGCACACGAAACAGAAACAAACTCGGAGATAATGGAGAACAAACTGATGGTTGCTAGAGATGAAAATGTGAAGGGGTTAAGTACACTGGCAGTTAGACAGTTACAGAACAGTCATGGATGCAGTGACTGTTCCACACAGCATAGTACAGAAGAGGATATGCAGTCAATATTATTGTAATAACTGTGTATGGTGTCAGGTGGGTACTAGACTTACGTAAGTTATATAAATGTCTAACCACTACGCTGTACACCTGAAACTAATATAATATTGAATGTTGACTGTACTTGAAAAAAAAAATGTGAACACCAACATGGCCATTAACTATTTCTTCCCCTTATAAATGGGAATTTAAATGATGCCTTCTTTATTTGCCTTTCGAGAGGATTAACTGAGATAGCGGTAACACCTTCATTAGCAAATGTGAGCTAGGTAAAGCACCTGTGCTTATATCTAACACTCTACTTATTTCACTGTATTATAACCCTCCATTTTCCCTCCATTCTTAGTTTCTTTTGGCCAGGGCTTTGCCTGACTTTTCTTCGAATTCCCTGACAGCATCCAACACTGAACGCTATTGCACATGGTAAATGAAGCATGGGTCTCCAGTCTTATTTACCAGACATTGGTGATAACCTTCCTTAGGCTCTTGGGAGCCAAGCCCTTCAGCTCTCTTGGGCCTTCCAGACATCAAAATCTTCATTCACTGAAATATGGACACCAAATAAGGACATCAGTAATGACTTTGTTAATCCCTATTATTGCAATAAGCAGATTTCTCAGTCCTACATTCTTCATTCTTTACAGTTTGATTTGGCTTCAATGTCACAAAGCCCGCTGCCCAGGGAGGCCCCTGAGCTGACCACAGCAAAGATATAAAAGGAGGAGTCCACCATAGCTTCTGTCTCCATTATCTGTTCAGCTGTCCCAACCTGCTCCATATTTGAATACATCAGTTCATTACTAAGGTTTGAAAGTATTCAGCTGAAATAAGGGGGGGAAGGCTCCAACGTTCTGCTATTTCCTTTATGATTCATTCTTGCATTTGCTTCTGGGTGTGCACACATTAAAAGAAAATCCTCATGCTGTCAGATAATGAACATTTAAAATGACTTTACCTGCTATCTCTCAATTGAGGGTATCCACTTTAGAGGCTGCCTCTAGTGACTGCTAAGGTCATTGGGCTTTCAATTTCTAATGATGAGAGTATGCCAATACTGTAACTCTGGTTTGATAGGAAAACAACTATAATTAAATGGAAAAGCATCAATTTTACGTGGCACACACAAATTGCATCTGAGATCTCTTTCAGCATTCAGATGGGACAACAATCCCAACACCACTGGAGGGGAAAGGGTAAATGAGCCCTGATTCTCAGCTTTGGTTGTACTTTTAAGTAATCTGGAGAGCTTTAAAGGCTCCTAATTCCTGGTTCCCACTCCCAGCAATTCTCTGTTAATTGGTCTAGGCCGTGATCTGGACACAGGGATACTTTAAGCTCCCCAAGTGATTTTAATATGGAGTCAAGGTTCACAACTGCTGTTACAGTTTCTCACCTAATTGAACTGGGGGAGAGAAGAAGGCACCTTGACCTTATGAAAAGAGTTTGAGTACTGTGTGCTATCATTTACGTGTGAAATCTAAAAAAAGCCAAACTCATAGAAAAAGAGACCAGAATGGTGGTTAGCAGGGTAGACAAAGCATACAAACTTACAGTTATGAGACAGGTGAGTTCTGGAAAATCTAATGAACAGCATGATGATTATAGTTAATAATGCTGTATTACATATTTCATAATAGCCAAATGAGCAGATCTTAAATATTCTTCACACACAAAAAAAATAAATAATTATGTGATGTGATGGAGGTGTTAGCTAGGAATGGCGGTAAATCATTTTGTAATATATAAATGTATCAAATCAACACATTGTATCCCTTAAAATTAAATAATTATATATGAGGGGTGAGGAGTGAAAAGGTAAAGGGTAATGTCAATAATTTTGTGGTAAGTTTGCACAAAGACAGATGATTACTAGAATTAGTGGGTGATGACACTATAAGCTATAAAAATATCAAATCACAGTCCTGGCTGGCGTAGCTCAGTGGATTGAGCGCGGGCTGTGAAGCAAAGCATTGCAGGTTCGATTCCCAGTCAGGGCACATGCCTGGGTTGCAGGCCACAGCCCCCAGCAACCGCACACTGATGTTTCTCTCTCTCTCTCTTTCTCCCTTCTTTCCCTCTCTAAAAATAAATAAATAAAATCTTAAAAAAATATATCAAATCACTCTATTGTGCACCTGAAACTAGTATAACATAATATTGAATACCAACTACACTTCAACTAAAAAATAAATAAAATTTCCCTTCTCAAAAAAATATGCCAATTATATCTCAGTATCTTAGCTTTTTAAAGCTAAAAACATATATAAAATGAAAAACTGTATTTACTTTCTCTTAAGATTTTCCCAGATGAGTTCACATTATCATATTAATATAGGTGTCATTTTAGGACCAGGTTGGGGAAAGAAAACCATTTATGAAAACTGGACTTTAATTCTAAGGAGGCATATAGTGATTGTGTATGCCATGTTACTAGTTGGCCCCTGACTGAAGGATTTCCTGGAATGCAGGACTTTTAATGTCAAATCCAGGAAAGTCCCAGGCAAATCAGGACTAATTTGTCACACTAATGTGGACTAACTTGGTCACGTATGATCCGTGGTTCCGGGAGCATCCCCAGGGACAAGAGAAAAGTTATTCACAGGAGGAAGGATGAGGATGGTGATGTACTCTGTCAATTCATTGACTTCCAACATACTGAGGTTTACAGGATTATTATAAGTGTGATTAATTTTATAGGCACCATACTTTTAAATAATACCATCTTTATAATGGTCAGAGAATCACTGACCTTCTCATGGTAAAAGACCTCAAAGAGCTATCAAACTTAAATATAAATTATATACTTTTTAAAAATACAAATATCATATTACATTTGCCGATCTTTTTTGTTTTATAAGTTGACTATCCAAAAATGTTACCTCCAGGTATATGTTTTAAATCCTTCCCTGAGGATATGTTAATTTATTGATTTTAGAGAGAAAGGAAAGGGGTTGAGAAAGAGGGAGAGACACAGAGAGAGAGAGAAACATCTATCAGCTGCCATGATCAAGGGTCAATCCTGATACTCTCTTGGTGTACAGGACAATGTTCCAACCGAGCCACCTGACCAGGGCTCCAGATATTTTTTACACCTTTTATATTTTTATTTATTTATCTATTTATTTATTTTTAGAGAGAGGGAAAAAGAAGAAGAAAGAGAAAGAGAGAAATATCAATGAGACAGAGAAATACCAATCCGTTGCCTCTCGCATGTGCCCTGTCCCCTGTCCCTGACCAAACTCACAATCCAGGCATGTGCCCTGACAGGGAATCAAATCAGCGACATTTAGCGTTTTGCTATGACACTCAACCAACTGAGCCATACCCACCAGGGAAGGCTCCAGATAGTTTTAAAATAATAAACACAATTTGCATTTAATCTGGCTCATCAAGATAAAGACAACATTTTAATGATGCTTTTAGAAACCCATACAATGGAGAAAACATTTAAAAAGTAAAAGTTCAGTGGATGTTTGGGAATGTTTCTGTCATTCTGTGATATTTTTGCTGAAAACAACATAGGTGTGTGTGACCTATGAAAACTTTCATATCTTCATACTGTTTTCTTAAAAAGTAGTAGAATACTTTTTTAGCTTGTTTAAATTTTTTCCAAATAAATCATTTGAATGCCTTTAACTCAATGTGTTAAAAACGTAAAAAGACAACACCTTCAATCAGTTGCAAGAATAGTTGACATCAGCTAAAATGGAAATTTATTAGCCAGGGAACCAACAGTGAAAGAAAGGAAATTGGCACTCAAACCAATGGTATGGACAAGAAGGAAAAAATATCCAACCAGAAAAGAATGAAGAAATAAGAATTCAAAAAATTGAAGAGTGGCTTGGGAACATCCAGGACATCTTTAAATGTTCCAACATCCGAATTATAGGGGTACCAGAAGGAGAATAAGAAGAGCAACAAGTTGAAAAGTTATTTGAACAAATAATGAAGGAGAACTTCCCCAATCTGGCAAAGGAAATAGACTTCCAGGAAGTTCAGGAAGCTCAGAGAGTCCCAAAGAAGTTGGACCCAAGGAGTAATACACCAAGGCACATCATAATTACATCAGCCAAGACTAAAAATAAGGAGAGAATCTTAGAAGCAGCATCTTGCTTCAAAATGAGACAGTTACCTAGAAAGGAGTTCCCATCAGACTGTCAGCTGATTTCTCAAAAGAGATCTTACAGGCAAGAAGGGGCTGGAAAGAAGTATTCCAAGTCATGAAAGGCAAGGACCTACATCCCAGATTGCTCTATCCTGCAAAGCTTTCATTTAGAATGGAAGGGCAGAAAAAGTGCTTCCCAGATAAGGTCAAGTTAAAGGAGTTCATCATCACCAAGTCTTTATTATATGAAATGTTAAAGGGATTTACCTAAGAAGATAAAAAAACTATGTACAGTAAAATGACAGCAAATTCACAATTATTAACAACCACACCTAAAACAAAAGCAAACTAAGCAAATGACTAGAACAGGAACAGAAGAACCACAGAAATGGAGATCACATGGAGGGTTATCAGCAGGGGAGTGGGAGGAGGAGAGAGGAGGGAAAGGTACAGAGAATAAGTAACATAGAAGGTAGGTAGAAAATAAACATCGGGAGGGTAAGAATAGTATGGGAAAAGTAGAAGCCAAAGAACTTATATGTATGACTCATGGACACATGGACATAAACTTATATGTATGACACATGGAAGGTGGGAAATGTGGGTGGGAGGGGGTGTGCAGGGTGGAAGGGGTGGAGGGGAGCGAAGGGGGAATAATGGGACAACTCTAATAGCATAATCAATAAATATATTTAAAAAAGAAATAACCTATTCACAGAAGGACAAAAACTACATGATTCTAATTATATGAGGCATCAGAAATAGACTCACAGAAGCAAAGAATAGAATGGTGGTGACCAGAGGTTGGAGGTAAGGGGTACTAGGCAACAGGTATAAAATTTCAGTTATGCAAGATGAGCAAGTTCTAGAAATCCAATGTACAACACCGTGCCTATAGAGAACAATACTATATCGTACACTTAAAATGTGTTAAGATAAATCTCTTGTGTTCTTACCTTTTAAATAATTTTTAATTAAAACAAATTAAGCTCTTACACAGCAGCCATAGCTGTAGATGAAAGAACTGACAAGTAAACTAAGAACATCCATTTATGTAAGTTTTCTACCTAAACAAACATTCAAGAAAAAAAAAAGTTCTGAAAAGCATCACGTATCTATAAGTCTAGTAAAGGAGACATCACTATAATCAATTGCAATCATCCATATCAGTGTTTCCTAAATGGAATATAATAGAGAACTTCTTAAATTGATTCAATGAAGAATTATTAAGTGCCTCATGTTTGACCCACAATTGAAGTACATTAACATGAAACACGTTATCTATGAATTATGATTCCAAGAAAGTCATATGAGCTTTAGCATGTGTCTTCAAACCTCCACCTGGACATGGGTGCAAACTAATGTTCAGGGAATTTGGGTCACCTGGTGTGATTTCACTCTTCAGCAGATGTCCAGCTTCTTCATCTCACTACATCCTCATCTCCTTCTTGCTCCCCTATTTCATGCTGGAAATGGACAGACTCAGGGACCAGAGTCTGGCAAAGCACCAATCTATGCCAAACTGGTCACTCTCCTCATGTTGCTGAACAAGTGATTCGCACTTCCTTCATTTTTAAAAGGTCTTACAGGTGAGCCTCAATAAAACTGAGGGGGCAGGAATCTCAAATCCCTTTTCTTCCATGTCTTTTTTCTGGATTATGATTAACATGGAGAATAAACAAAAAAAGACAATTCTGACCATCTAAAGTGAGCTAAATAACTAGATGTAATATTATCCCCAAAAATATGAAAACAAGAGCTATAGAAGAATAAGATGGATTTTAATAATAATAATTACCTAGTAAAGGTTAACAATGAAGGCAGTGAACACAGAAGCTCTTAGTAAAAATCAGCAGGAAAGGAGGCCCCTCCAAATCATTATGCAGTCCAAAGATTGGTGTTAGAGAGGACTGGCTGGCCTCTTGAATTTTCATGTCATGTGATGTCTGGCCCTAAAAGATGGCTTCCTTTGGACATAGTGTCTGCATCCTGTCATAGGTCCTTAGGTTCTGACTGATGTGCTATTTGAGCCTGCTGTGGAAATATCAATGGTTGAACTTATTCTGGGACACCCGGGATCATGAGAAGTCCCCCATGTACATGACTAACAGGAAGAGCAATAGGGTTAAAAATTTTCTTTCCTCTCCTTAGACCCTTGCTCTCCTGGAGACCCACCTACCGGCCTCATCCATTCTGCTTGGGAAGAAGAGGCTAAAGGAACAATAAGGTTGATGTTATCTTCCCTTGCAGTAGATCTAGTTGCAAAATCAACAAGACTACTGTAAATTCCTTCCTATAAAGATGCTGCCAGACATGGAACTGCAAGCTAAGGCGGGTTAATTTAATAAAACACTTCAGCACAGAAAAGTCTGACCAAGTCTTTATTGAAAATATTCCCATCTCAGAAAAACAAAACAAAAGAGGAAGAAACCTAGGTGACTAATGCAAACAAAACATTTTATTTCAAGATAACAAGAAAAAAGACACCATTTAAATATTAGTAAATATGTAGAATACTTTATTGCTTTGCTAGTTCTTGCCAATTTACATGCTGTTGTGGAGATTGCTTCTGAGTCCTATCAAGTCTTCAAACAGTGAGGTGAGAAATTTACATAGTGTTTTTTATAAGAAACCAGGGTTTGGTTTTGTTTTTTTAAATCTTCACCAGAGGATATGTTTATCGATTTTAGAGAGAGAAGAAGAAAGAGACAGAGAGAAACATTAATGTGACAGAGAAACATCATTTGGTTAGTTGCCTCCTGTACACATCCAAACAGTGATCAAACCTGCAACCTACATATGTGCCCTGATGGGAATCAAACCCAAATCCTATTGGTATACGGACGACACTCCAACCAACTGACCGACTTGGCCAGAATGAATCCAGGGCTTTCAGTCATCACCAGGGCCTACTCACCATCACTGACAACAAAGATGGAAATCATTTATCTAAAATGCTGTCTTAAGTTTTTACATTTAAAAATTAAGTCTGAATAAAAATAATTCAAGATATTTGTATTGAGATTTTAATCTGATACTGAGAAATTCGGGTCAAAATAAATCCAAACCAGAAAAAAAAATTTTTAAGGCAACTTTCTCTAGAGTTTTTATTTTAAAAAGAAAAAAAAAGTGTCAAAGTACCCATCATTTCCCAGAAAAGGCCATTACTTCTACACATATTCCACCAACTAGTGCGTCTGCTTAATAATGATGTCATTAGCAGACAGATAGGCCAATTCCCAAAGCACATAGCCATAGCTAGGCACACCCAGTGACAACTATTCCCAGACCTCTGCAAATCTTGTATTCCTCCAGAAAAAAAAAGAAAGAAAGAAAGAAAAAGACAAAGAAAAGAAGGGAGGGATGGAGGGAGGGAGGGAGAGAGGGAGGAAGAAAGGAAAGCAGGAAGCAAGGAAGGAAAAGAAATCTAATTGTACTTCTGTCTGAGGCTCCCAAGGCTCCTAGGAAGTATGGTGCTTGGGGAAGACTTGTCTCCACATAATGGTGGCTTATGAAGGATTTTAAAACATGACAGAAGCACAGATAACAGCACTGACCAAGGCCCCGGGCACAGGGAGCTTCAGTGGGTCTTGGCCTCCACACAGCACCACAGAGGGTCTGGACATGGGAAGAAACAGCAAACAGAGCTTTCTTTGCAAGTAGCATCAAAGAGAGTAGCAAAACCACCTACTAAGGCAATTTTTCTTAAGTTTAGTCTCCTTAATAATCAACTAATCTGGAGCTAAATCATTACTCCACTTTCCTACTATCCTATAAAATCCAACCTTCCCCTCCCTGTACAGTCCCCCTCCCACCATATAAACACACCCCATATACACACACCATGTACCCATCCATCCCTCCTCCATCTCCTTGGCCATGCCCCAACCCACTCTGGTGTTCCTTTTTCTTCCCCACTCTCCCGAGCCCCAGGCTTTGAGACTCTGCTGCCTAGGCTATAAATTGGGACAACAGTGAGAATGGCAAACAAAGGAGCAACACTTGAGAACTGACAGCTCAAGAACTGTGGCATTGAGTCTGCCCTCGAAGGTGCTGGCAGGGCCAGTTTTCCCACAGGACACCACCATACATCTCAAAACTACAGAGGGCAGGCATCACTGGCTCAGACGAAGACAGCTCAGCAGGGTTGTTGCTCCAGTGAAGCAGTGGGAGCTCCAGAGAAGGGGCCTTCCCCAGGACTGAAACAACGCAGAAATGAAAGCACCTGAACCATAGATATGCAATACTTGCCATCCAGTATTATCTCTGAAATCTCTATAACTCCTTTCCCAAAAGGAACATAAATGGTCAGGGGGACGAGAAAGAGAGAGGCAGAGAGAAAGGAAGGAAGGGAGGAAACAAAGGAGAAAGGGAGGGGAAAGAAGGGAGAAGGGTGCAAGGGAGGAAGAAAGGATGTCAGTCTACAATTCTAGTTTCATGTAAAAAGTGTGGTTTTCCTCCATACAGACATAGCTCTGAGGTTCAATCCCAGTTTCAGGGACCAGGATTCTCAGGTGGGACCAAGATCCTCAGGCGGGACCAGCCCTAAAAGCCTTCCACAGAGAGTGTGTGGTTGAGCGCGTACCCATCACCATCCTCTTCCTCCAAAAGCAGCTTGTCGATGGTCAGGGAACTGACGGCTCTCCTGGGGTCTTCCATGTCCTGAAGGACTGGCTCAGGGATCGAGATGGGGAGCTGGACAAACTGGGGCCCAGACAGAGCTGGGGCCGGAGGCTGGTACTGCAGAGTGGACGTGGGTAGCGTGGACAGGGGCTGAGGCCATGGGAAGTAGGTGAGAGGTGCCTGGTGCTCTGGGCCCTCCAGCTGGGGCCCCACTGTGGGTGTGGTGGCGCTTCTCGTCTGTGATGGGGCGGACACAAGACTAAGGGTTAGCAGCCCTGAAGTATTCATTGCCTACCCTCGTCCTCTAGAGGACTCTATTTCCCCTAACTAGGCTCTTTTTTGCTGTCTCACTCCACGGGGGTCCATCTCCACCCACTCAAGGTCTCCCTGAAGGGAGAAGCCAGGTATACTTCCGTGTCCCTGACTCTATGACACATGAGCTCTACATTTTTGCTCATGCCACTTCCACATCTGAAGCTAATTTCATTGAATGTAAAATTCATCCCAGTTTCAGAGATATTAAACTGCTAAGAATGGGGATATACATCTTAAAATCAATGAAAATATTAACAATAAGACTATCACATAGCACAGTAGCTGTGTCGCAAAGGTGACCACAGTCTTGCCCAGAGATAAAGACAATCCTGGCTGCACACAGCAGCTTCAGCACTCTGAGGGCCCCTTGGGCCAACATGGCTCCACTTACCTTCCATGATCTCAGCATCCTCTGTCTCTGAGCCTGGCCCCTATGGCCACTGCAGGGACCTACAAAGGTCAGGGCCATGCTCCCAGGTACTCTAAAACAGTGCCTCTCAGCCGCATAGTGACCACCCTGCAAACCCCAGGTCAAGCCTTCGAGAGAGACGGGGCCCACACACTTATTATCTCCCACTGTTGAAGAAGCAGATAGAAGAGGAAAGTCTCTGCGTGGAATGATGCATCAGGGGCCCAAGTGTGCCCCTACCACCTCTACCTTTCCTGTCATATTTCTCTCCAGTTGCCACCATGTCTTGAGACTAAACTAATAGTTATTTAGGAAGAGTTTATTTCAATGACCTGGGGACCTTGTTACAACAAAGATTCCAGTACAGGAGGTCGGGGTGGAGCCTGGATTCTACTTGTGTAATCAGATTTCAGATGATGCCAATGTGGCTGGTCCAGGGACCACAGACTAAGTAACAAAGCTAAAGGGTTTTTTCCTGCGGAATGAGGGAGCTGGAAAGTGTCTGAGGCCTTTCAGCTTCCTAACAATGCCTTATTATTTCCAATATTTCAAAAATCCAAATGGAAACCCATAATTGTTTAGTTTTACACCTGTGTAGGTCAATTGCAACTGCAGGTTTCTTTGCTCAGGGAT
Organism: Tonatia bakeri; assembly: GCA_004024845.1. Lineage (NCBI taxonomy): Eukaryota > Metazoa > Chordata > Mammalia > Chiroptera > Phyllostomidae > Tonatia > Tonatia bakeri. The sequence goes on along the minus strand of PVIA01003463.1, from coordinate 42,450 downwards.
AGAATCACATCAACCCAGGGCCCTGACTTGTCTTATCTCCTGCTGATCAGGAGTGCCCACAGAGTAGCTCTTACCAGCTTTGATGAGTCAATTTACAAAATGGCAAAACAAATAAATTATTACTTGGTAAATATAGTTTGTTTGATACACAAAACTTTCAAAGCAGGAGGTGGGAATGATGAAAGGATAAATAATGAAAGGAATCTTTGGTCATGAAATGGTTGAGAGCCATTAAGTCCACCACCCCCACCCCCAGCCCAGGCCCCCTGTTATGGAAATGAGTTAGCTGCCTGGAAGAGGTGTTGAATTAACTCCTTTCCATCCAGCATCATACAGGCCCCTGTAGGCTGGGTGGCCAGATAGGCATGGGGTGGGAGTGTTCCTATAGGCCATGTCTAGATGATGCTTGAAGGGCAGGGGAACATCAGGATAACACTGAGCCCTTGAGGGAAAGGAAAGGGTCTTAGAGAACCAAAGCAGGTTTTACCATCAAGGCCCAGCTCTGCAACTGCTCATGAGGCCCCAAGACCACCTCCCAGTTTTCCTTGAACTAAAGCAGACACAGCTATAACCATAGGCCTCTTGTCCTCTGAAGACTCAAGGAATTCCCATTTTTTTAATCAAACAGGTACCTTTCACATTAAACTATTTCTCTTCCTTCCTCATTCCTGGGGAAGCAGGCCATTCCAATTTGGTACTTGAAGGCAGCCCTTGGTTAAAATTGTTAGTTGATTTGAGATCATTATAACAACTAGCAGTTATTGACTGCTTTCTCTGTGCCAGAAACCATGCTGAGACCTCTACATGCATCATTCCATGGATCTCAATATCAACTCTCTTGTTAGTGACAGCAAGGCTCAGAGAAATTAAGTCACTTAGCCCGGGGTCACACAGCCAGTAAGTGAAGAGGCAAAGATTTGAACCCAAGCAGTCTGATACTAGAGGCATAACTCAAAAACAACCCTGCATGTGGGCCAGACTCCATCAAAAGTACAGTTTTCTGAAATTGTGTATTACCTGTTGCTCAGCCTGGAAGTCTCTGCTAAACCCCATTGTTAAGTGAATGATCACCCATTAATTTATCTGAATAGAAAGAAAAGTCTAGCTCTGGCAGGAGACCCCCTGGGATCTCACATGGTATGCCATTTACTAAAAACTTAGACTTGTAACCCAGATTCACTGCTCACAGTGCAGCATGGATGCTTTAGGACAGAGAAGCAGAATGCCCCAACCCCAAGGAGCATTAGGCATGGCAAGGGAGGCCATAAGCCTTCTTTGTGGAAGGTATTTTAGGTCAATGGGAATAACAGCAGGCCTTCTCGGAGGACAAGGTAAACTTAGATAACCTAATTATCCTGGGAATCAAGAGCAAGGAAGAGTGGGAGTCAGGAAGCCAGCCCATATTCTAAAAGGGTGCCCTAGGGCATGAGTTGGTGCCGCTCTGCCTTGTATGACATACCGTGACATTAGTGATCAGTGGCTGGGAGGCGTAGGTCAGCACAGAGGAGGGCCCCACAACCGTGTAGCTGGGGCACACTGGCTGCACATACATGTCAGCCGAGTAAGGGCAGCTGACAGCTTCATGGGACATATATTCAGTGTAGGGTGTCCACGGGGCCAGGGGCTGGAGGGTGGCAGGGGCAGGCTGAGAGAGCCAGCCAGCACACAGGGCCCCCTCCTCCGTCACTGTGGAGGCAGGGACCTCCATGTCAAGGCAGGAAGGACCTGTAGAAAGAAGGAAATTGCAGAGCTGCAGGCACCAGCCAGATGAGAGTCCTGGAGGAGCCTAGAGCTGTGGGGAGCTCTTACCCACTGTGGTGTATGTGGCCAGAGGCTGATGGGGCAGCACCACCTGGAGGGGAGAAGAAGACCAGGGTCAGTGTTCAGCCTTCTCCAACTAGCCCCCCACAGGAAATTTGCTCAGAGGGCCCAGAGCAAGAGAGAATGGGGGGAATCAGCCTTGTTAGAACAAAATACCCACCCCCATCCTAACCACCACCACTTCCACTTTTGAGGGATTGCTGCTTCCGCTTAAGAAGGCTGTGCACTTAAGGGACTGCTATTGTCCTCTTCCGAGGGGTTTCCAACTCACACCCGGATTCACAAGTCATTCATTCACCCAAGCAATGGCTTTGCTCAGTGGGCCACGCAAGCCTACATCCCTCATCCCACTTCAAGGAATCACCAATTTGTTCTACCCCAAGTCCATTCTGCAACAGCCATTACCATGGCAACACATGGCCTTTGTGCCCCAGTGAGTGTTCCATGGGGCGGGGAAGTGTGTTCCTGCCCATCACCCTCCCCATACACACACTCTCTCTGTGGGCAGAGTGGACCCCTCACCGCTGTAGGTGTGACCGCCGCCCCACTGCTGGCATGGCCGCGTTTCCTCCTCAGCAGTTCCTTTACTGGCTCCTTCACACGGACGCCCTGGTATGGCCTGGGTGGGGCTGGGGCTTGTTCTGGAGCTGTGGCTGTGGAAAGCAGTGTCACTGGGGCTCATCTCCCCCCTCAGACAAGTCCCCACCTCAGAGTGCCTGCTCTCCTCAAGGGACTGCCTGCTCACCTAAGTTGTATCTGAGTGCAGAGGAACACATGAAACTTTCTAGAATATTTCTTCCAGTATTTCTCCTACCCCCAACCCTCTATGGCTTCCCTCTACCCAGACAATTAAGGCCAAGCTCCTTAGTCTGGAATTGAATGAGCCCCCAAGGGTGATCTCAACCCATTTTTCCAACCACATTGCACACTAACTATGACAGGAACACTGACTCCAGCCTGAAGGCCCATCTAGACTTCCCTACATGTTCTTTGCCTGTCTCACCTCCTCATCTTTACTTGGGATTTCCCATGGTCAGGATTTCCTCTCACTTTCCTTAACCCCTTAATTCTTCCTAACCTAAGGCAACCACCCCGGCAGCCCGCAGAGCTTTGTTTTATTCTCCGGTCTCTCAAATGCTGCCAGACCGGGTTAGTATCCACCATAGGGGGCAGTAGAGGGCGATAGTCAGAGCAGGAATTCTGAGTCAGATTGCACAGACCTCTAAACCTTCCCCTGAGACACAGTAGCTGTGAGGTCCTGGGCAAGTTACTGTACCTCTCTGTGCCTCCTAATCTGCAGTATTTTATTAAATGGATGTTATAAGGAGTCACTGACATAGTTAATGGATAGCATAGCATATGCTTAGTATAAAACCAGATACAGAGTAAGCATTCAATTAATTTTTAGTCTGCTATTTAATAATGTTATCTTTTTTGGTATAAATTTCTGATTATAGAAATTGTAACTAGATTATAATTTATAACTATTAAATTTATAACTAGATTATAAATTTCTCAAGGTCAGATATTGTACTTTATTTCTCTATACCTTCTCAAGTAGTATGTTCGTAATAAGCTTAGTAAGTTACTTGTTGATTAATTGATTGGGTGAGAAGTTAAAATATTCTATCTGCCATTCCTTTTTCCTTCACAACTCCTGGACCTTTGCATGGGCTGGAGTAAATGGTTTCCACATTCTCCATGGCTGCCAGGACACATGACAAATACCCAATGGTGATCCATGTACCCTTGGGCATCCAGACTTGTTCCCTTTGCCTTTTGTCATCAAAGCCAGGAAAACAAAATGTGGAGCTGGACCATAGGGTTCTTTCTATCCTGGCAGAGCAAGACAAAAGCAGGCATCACTGGGAAGTGACAATCTGCCTACCCAGACAGTCCACAGCCTAGAGTGGCATGTAGCACTGGCCTTTAGTACTCACACGTGGGAATTCATTATCATCTACCGATAAGGGTCCGGAAGCCTGAGTACCTACAAAACCCGGATCTGCAGCACTGCCCTGGCTGAACTTTGCTTGGTAAACACCCAGCTGATAAGATCCCATGCCTGACTCAGCACCAGGCCTCCATCTGTGCTCCAGGCACACTCACGGCCTGGCCTCAAAGCTCAGCAGGCAGAGAAGGCAGCAGGACATGGCAAGGGGTGTTCAAGAGCTCCAGGAACATCTGGTGTGAAGTCAGAGAACCCCAATCTCAGATGTATTCATGAAGGTTTCTTAACCTGGCCAAGTGGCAATACGAGATACAGAGACCCAGGCCCTGCTCCTAGAAAGTCTGATTCTAGGGGCCCAATGTGGGCCTAGGAATCCCAGGATTTTATAAAAATCCTTCAGGTGATTTGGAAGCTGTGCTAAGATGAGAACCACTAATAATTCATCCCTAATCTAACACAAGAAACTTTCTCCAACATCTAATAGGAGATTAATTTCCTCTTTTTAATGTCCTCTGTCATAAGGAGGGACCTCTACTAGCATTCATTCATTCTTTCAGATATCCCTCAGCACTAAGAATACATTGCTGAACAAAAAAGGTGGCACCCGCCCACAAGCACCTTTCAATCCCATGGGAGAGACCAGCATAAATAAAACATTTGCAACTTGTGAATTCAGGCTTGAACGGGAGTGTATAGCAGAGGGAGCCAGCATGTTGCTGCCTGTGCCCCAGGACCACCTGTGCACCATCACGTTGTTCAAAGTAGCAGTGACAATGGACTTGAGAGCCAAAAATACCTGTATTCAGAGGATTTATTTAACATCCCTGGGCCTCAATTTTCTCATCTGTGAAATGGAGCTAATAATCCCTGTCTCACACAATAGTTGTGAGAATTAACTAAAACAATACATGGGAAGCTCCCAAGCCAAGTCCAGCATATGGTAGATGTTCAATACACATTATTTTCTTTCCCTCCCTCCACCCACTCCCACCCTGCCTGGAAAGCTGCAATATCCCATTCTCTACCATACCTGCCTCATGGTAACAAAGCACCACTTTCCCTTGCATTACCTACCAATGCAACCCACAATTCATGATCCATTAGTAGTTTCCTCATCTATAAAAAGATGATCATCATGGTGTGTACCTTGCAGGGTAATTTGAGAATTACATGTAAATACTTAGGATAGACCTTGCACCGAGTAAGCATCAAATCAATGTGAGCTTTACAGTTGTAAGTACCCAAAACACAGAGTTTATTCTTGTATCATTATTTATTAATTATTGTATTATTTTCCATACTCATAACTGTAAACCTACTTTCCCCCCACCCTGTATATTCATTATTAGCAGTAATACTAGCAGCCTTTTCCAGCATCTGTTGATGGAGACCAAGTCCCCTGTAGAGTCTAAAAGAATATCACTTTTCTTCAGCTATTTCTTAATGACACGTGTTGAATCCCTTCAGCCTTCCATCTACACACATCGCTCCCGCACAAGTTCCACTTACCACTTCCCCTTATGATGGGTGATGCCCAGTGCTGACCACAGACCCCAGGTGTGGCCTGACATGGCAGAGAACGGGGGCACCTGCCCTCCCACACTCTTCTTACTCATCCTCAGTCACCCATGGCCACTTCAGCTTGTTCAAACCCTTATCACTCACCCAAACTTGTCTCCAGTTTGGTTTTCAGCTGTTCTTAGACACAAAGTATAGCCTGAGACATTCTGCACTCAGGAAACTTGGGGTACAGAGTTATTTGGGGGTCCTGTGGTCACACTCTTGATTCAGATGGGGACAAGAAAGGCTCAATCTCACACACACACATCTCAGACCAGATCAAAGAAAAATATATAGCTAACCCCTTACCCCTGCCCGATTTGCATGTACATTTCTGGGGAAGGTTGAGAGCATGCCTGATCCCGCTCCCTCCCAGGAATAGACACTTCTAACACTTGGCTGCAAAGTGGCCAGCTGGGCATTTACAGGATCTTGTCAAGCAAAGGCTTCCTGCCTCCTGTTGTTTTGGAATCAGTGAACAAACAGGGTTTGGGGAGGTGCTATAGCAGAGGGCATCACCCTCTGATGTCTGGAGTTCCTTGAAACCCACAGTGTCAACAGGTGTGCCCTGGCACAGCCACCATATGGAGAGCAGTACCTATTGAACTCACAGAATTCCCACAGCTCCCAGGATGTCCTGACCGCCCACCCATGAGTCCACCACCAACTGTCACAGAATCTTGTAACTGACTCCAGTGAGTGAGCAACAGGGAGGGTGCTTCGGACTGTAGCTTTGCAAAATGAATGGGAAATATCAGAATCTGAAGTTCAAGACAATTCCCACAGGAGCCCAATGGCCAAATGTATTTGCAAGATGAAAACTTGAGATTGGTGCATTTCACATCAGCCTTTGTAAAGCAACAATAAACATTTCTAATTCTACAATAAACTCTGTAGTCCCCACTTGCACTGGCATGAGAAATGAGCCCACAAATACAACTTTGGAAAAGAAAAGAAGGTTGTCTGAAATCATGATTGCTTTGCCATGGAGCTTCTGGATCCTTGCACTGAGCTAGCTTTAAAACAAATAAATTAGAATATAGAAAAGAAAAAATTTAAGATTATTAAATGATTTCTTAAAATAATAATAATAAAAGAAGAGCCAGAGAAAATAAAACAGGAGATTTAAATAATATCAGAAGATGAAAATCCAATTTCTCAAAGTAGAGTTGACCAGAGAATTTAAAAGCCCCTTTATCAAATTGCAGCTCTGGGTAGTAACACCCTTCCAGGCCTGAAGCTTTCTCACCATTTATCCTGTGTTCTGCAGGCTCTGTAAGTCTCCTGTGGGCATCCAAGCATCCATCACTGAGAAAAAACTTTTCACCTAAACACAAGCCTCTTGGCCCTCATTGGGAATCTCATTTTTCAGGTGGAGAACTTCTGCCATATTGCCTTTCCACCACTGGAAATCAGTCACCAGTGGAGTTCGGGGTGGGGGGAAGCTCATTTACAGAAAAACCTATTAATTCAGCCCCAGTAAGGGCTTTCCTTTTCCAAAAAGAGCAATGAGAAAATCTAAAGGTATAAAAAGTCAGCAGAAGACATTTCGGTTCCCCCTGCCACACACCAGGACATGCTCCACATCACAAAAATAAGAGTCCTGCAGCTGCTGCTCCACTGGAGAGCACAGACCATAACGACTGCAAGCCAGTCAACTGGTCACCTCAGACAGTGCTCTGGCTATATGTAGGCACTGTGCTTGTTTTGCACCAAGCTTAGGGAATATGTGGATTCTACTGATTTAAATAAACATGGCCTTCCAGTGCCTTGATGAAGGCATGCTAAGTATCACTGAGGAAATATGCAAAATTGTCAGCACTTGTTTATTTAGTGACCCCATGCAAACCACATTCATGCCAAAGTGAGGAAGCTGCTTTCCTAGCCGAGCTGACACCCAGGCATTGCTCGCTGGAAGTTCTGCTCTGACAGGCTGTAAGAGAGGCTTCTCCAGACAGGTGTTCCTAACTAGAACAGCCATCAAGATGCTCTTGAAAGAAGACTCTCCGTCCAACCAATGTCCTGCTACAGATTTCCAAAGAGCCACCATAGCCAGGCAATAATTTGGACACCAGTTGGGCCAGCTGCTGTAGGGGTTAGTGGGATTCAGAATAAACCCACATTTTCCTCACCTGGAAACCAGGAAGATGAACCTCTCCCACCCATCTTGACCATCTAGCTCTGAAACCAGTTTCCATTTACAACTGACTGTTACACCTCAAGGCCACTGAACAGGGCCATTTGGAAAGACAAAACCCTCCCTACCCAGAAGGACACGTGATTCACTATTAATCATTCCAAGTAACCACAGTAAATATTTTTCTCTCTTGCTGCTGAATCTTCAGTATTATTTTTATAAAAAGACCCATTAAGAAGAAATACAAATAATTTTCTCTTTACTTGTAGCAAAACCAAAAACAAATAATTGAACAATAGGAATTCAAGCCTAGGGCCAACAAACTTGCCCTAGCTTCTAACTGAAAAAAAAAAAAAGTAGCTGACACTTTTCCCTTTAACGTAAAGAAGTTTGTTTGTGTTCTAGGCCTATGATCGCTGAGGCCTCCTGGGAAAGTTTAACTCAAGTTGGCTAAAGGATTATCGAGATCCTTAATTTAAACACTAATGCCTGTGTTCTTCCTATAGCGAAGGTCTGAGTTTCTAAGTTTTCAAATTTGTTCTTTCCATTCATGGACAATGGCTGATTTTTTTCCAAACAGGAAGAAAGAACTTGGGCTTTAGCCAAAATTGGATTTGACACGCTACAAAAAAGGTTTTCCCAACCAATTTACACTAGATTGTAGTTAAATTTTTTTTTTTAATGTAGGCCAACAAAGAGAACCCATATGCATGTCAATGTAGGCCTGTTCACCAATGTTTGAACAGAAAGGCCCCTGCAGCCAGGAAATATCAACACTTTTTCTCTAGCAATCTGGATAAAACCCAGGGCAGAGGGGTAAAGGTGGTTTGAACGAACCTGTTTCAAAGATATGAGAAAGTGGAACCTCTACTGAATTAATTTGATCTTGTTTGTAAGGCTGCTGGGACAGCCCAAGAGGAGTTAAGTCTTGACATCTTGATATCTCTGTCTAAAGATCTCAAAGACCAAAGACGGTGGCTGACTCCATTTCTCTGGTCTGATTGGAGAAAGAAAGGGCATATGCCCTCCCTGCATCCCCATTCTATGAGACATATTCCCATAAACCCTCACAGAGCTCACTCATCAACCATAGATCACTGGGAAAGACTAAGGAGGGCCATGGGCCCTGAGAATTTCCCAGAACTTTAAGCAAGTATAAGGGACCTTTAGGGAACACCCTGAGAAACAGGAGCCAGGAGATGTTCCTAAAGTACATTTAGGATGACTGTAGAGGATTGTTCAGTTTTAGAACCAGAGAGCCCCAGACCAAAAGGGTCTAGAAGCCAAGTGATCCCTACAAAAAAGGAAGCCACAGCCATCCTGGAATGGACACCCACAGTGATTTCACTCCTCTCAAACTCTTTTAGGCTTAACCCACAGGCCACTCTCATGCACCAAGCTCCTGCCTAAGATGTCCCTGCTCTGCAGTCTCAGAATTACATGGATTGTCCCAAATGTTCTGAATGTCCCACCCCATACATGACCTTGGGCAGCATCGGTCAAAAGGCCTGTAGTGCCAGAGCCTTCAGATTCCTCACAGGCACTGTTGCTGAGGCATCCATCCTCCAGGGAGCTCTCAGCACCTTTCAGACCACTCACCCATCTTCCTTCTAAACTCCTGCAGACCAGAAAGACAGAGAAGGCTGTTGCATTCTGCTCTTTACTCCCAGACACAGTGTCAGCGTATGTCTCTTCTGCGTGGAGCCTCAAGTTTGTTGAATGAAGGCACTCCAAGGGTCCCTGTGTTTCTTCACGTACTACCTTAACCCCCAGGAGCTCAGAAATAACCACACTCACCTTTGCAATGCTCTGTGCTTCAAATATGTTTTGACACAAATAATTTCATGTGAGGTTTCACCACAACTTCTGAAATAAGCCAGGGAGCTCTTCCTCTTACCCTCTTTTTCACTGATGAGGAAAGTGATGCTCAGAGATGTTAAGTGACTTGCCCAAGGACTGTGCTTGCAAATAGCAGTGATCAACTAAACCCAGGACCTCTGATTCCGAGCACGGTCCATTTATGCTTCACTGCCTGCTTTCTCCCCACCCAGGCAAGTCACGTTTATTTCTGTAGGTAACAATGGAGGTCAGCTGTAGAACGGTCCACTGTCCTCTTCTAACCCTCCTTCCTCCAGTTGGAGTCTGGGCTTTGACCACCCTGATTCAGTCTGCCTTTATGGCCAATTCCCCCAAGAAATGGTGTTGAGAAACCAAAAGAGAAGAAAAAAGTCCATGAGAAGCTTACCAGCAGTCTGCTCACATGAGGAGTGACGAGAACTGAGAGACCTAAACAATTCCCCGCAAAGTTTTATTTTTGGTATTTTCGACTGAAATGACAGTGGATAGGTCCACCTGAGAAAGCAGCTGCATCTGCCTGCCTTTCACAGAAACTTGGGTCACCAGAGCAGAAAGGGCTCCCATCTCAGATGCATCATGCTCCAGGGCAGGAGCAAGACCAGGAGACCCCTGGCAGAGCATTCATTGAACAAGTACTTGCTGAGCAGACTAAACCATGTTCTTGCTATCATGGAGCTTATTATCTAGTCTGGTAGGGTATAAAGGCCTAATCAAATAATTGCACAAACAAGCCTAGAATCACAAACTGTAACAGAGCTGCATCTGCCTCAGAGTTGAAATGTTCTGGCTAAGACCAAAAGACCAAACACTTGTTGGTATGTCTGGTTGGTTTCCACCTACACTTGCTTCAGTAGGGTTTGCATGATCAGCAAGCTGTGTGCCCCAGTCTATAGGAGCTGTGCAAAGACAAAAGAGCCATGATCATTCTGTCCCAATGCAGAGAGACTGTTCTGGGGCCAGGCTCAGCCCACATCAGGGTACACAAAATAACCCCAGATGTCCAGAGTCCCTCCCTAGCCCAGGGATCCTGAATAAACCCAAAGATGTATTCACCAGCTGGCCCTATCCCCTCCTGGCTGATTAGCCCACTGGAGAAGACCAGTCCTAGGAACTCAGGTTCTAAGATGAAAATCAGCTGGCTCCAGAGGTTCTATACTGAGTCTCAAATAAAATATCCTGGAATTCAAATTTTCAGGGGCTTTTGACTCAGACAATGCCGGATATGTCAGCCAGAAGTCTGCCTTGCCCTAATAGGTGATAAAAAGTCCCCTTTCTGAGCACTGAAGAGCCCTTTGAAGAAGTATCTAAGACTATGGCCTTAATCTTGGCTACATCCCTATCTTTTTGGAGATTCATACAGGTTCTGTGAGGGGCCACACCTAATGTCAGGACAAAGGCATGCCACCTTACTTTGTTGGCCACTCAAAAAACTCCAACATGCTCCTTGTTGGGGTCATCCTTTAAAAAGGCAAATCTGCCACAAACCTAATCCTCTGGTGGCTTCTGAAGAAAGAAGCTCTACTGCTTAGCTTATGGTATCTTTACAAGAGGCCAGTGACAGGATTTGACTCCTCCTGTCCAGGCTTGTTCTGTTTGCAAGTGAGGTCTTTGGCTAGTCTCTCTGCAGCATCATTGGATTCCTTGTGTCCTAAACAGGGCTGTCCTGCTACTTGGGGAAACCAGCCTCAGGTATCTGAGGGATGACCTCTAGGAGAACAATGAAGGCAGGTTGAGACAGGGCTGGCTGGCAACAGAGGGCCCTGAGTGTATCGAGGAGAGAGACATTCAGTGTCAGGATGCAGCAGGACAGAGCAAAGTTAGGGCCACTCACAGGGCTACTTCTCTGATGAATGAAGGGCCGAGGATTTTTGTCTGAGATCAAAGGAGAGTCAGCTACTTGTTGAGCAGCTATTATGTACTGAGCATTTAACTGTGTTAATTTTATACTGTCCTCATGATAATCCAATGAGATGGATATTACCTCATTTTACAAATAGGGAAACTGAGATACATATAGGTTAAGTGATTTGCCAAGAATCACACAGTGATAAGCTATGCAGTAGCTGTTTCAAATGAGGTCTGCTTGAGTCCTAAATGATACCATACCACTTCTCAATACCAAGAATTTTAGGGTTGCTTTAAATGCTTCTTTCCCTCCCAATTGAAATACACCCACCCTTAGATGGAGGTGGGCTCTGGTTTCATTTAACAGCAGCAGGGATGAAAAAAGGGAACAAGGGGCTCACACTGAGATCATAAGACCATATCAGGGGGTGAACCAACCCCAGGTGCCCACCTAAATTCTATAGCAAGGCAACATCTAAGTGAGGAGGTGGAACAGAGGAGACTGATACTTCTTTCCTTATTAGATCAAGACCTGTGTCCTCCATCTAGTATTGCCAGTCTGATATAGAACAGGAAAAACCTATGGTTAGGCAGCTAGATGAGAGGAAATTTAATTGCTTGTTCCTTAATTTAAACAACACCTAGTTTGGAGTTTTCAAGACCAAAGAGATTTTTACAAAAGAAATAAATTTTTCCCTGGACCCTCAGACATGGATCACTTCCTTGAAGGAAGAACTCTTTAAACCCAACATCAACTGTGTGTTTTGGGTCTGACCTACTTACCCAAGTCCCAAGGCCCATGGTAGCCTGGGGTATAGCCTATGTAAGTGGAAGTAGCCCTGATTGTTGGTTCCTGATGTGAGATATAACTGCCAGTCAAAATGAACTTTTTTGCTAGCTCTCCAGTTTACTAACCAATGGCTCCATGGTGTAGGGGAAAGGGATTCCCTTGTGAAAGACACTGGAGAAGTTGTTTGAATATGAAGCCTGGGAAAGAAGTCACTGGCTCAGTCTTTAAGAAATATGTCCCCCTTCTAATTCACAAGATACCCATAAGGGCAGAAAGTATGATCTTCACAGCCTCAAAGCTCTCTGGAGACCAGTTTAACATGCTTCACAGTGACTCGCTTTGCTCTAGGAATGAGGTCCTTACCCTGGAAGTAACAAAGGACCTGTGACCAGCTGTTAAGGATCTTGCTGAAAGAACGGAGGATTGGTCCCGGTCAGGGCTGTCATTCTGTGTAATCTAAAGAACATGGCAAGACTATACTTTCAGGGATCATTTCTATAGTTCGTTAAAGAACCTGGGGATACAGCAAAGGTGCCTACAGCTGCCAATAAAGAGAAGGAAGCAGAGGAGTGAATTAACAATCTGAGCTCTGATATCCCCTCAAAACTGCTCCATTTTTATTTTTGTGTTGGAGCTCTGCAGTAGATTTTGTTTGAATAAAGAAATTTATGACAACAATGTTGTGGATGTCAACCTATGTATCCTTGTATTTTCTTCCAGACACTCATATTTATGTCCTAAGATGTCTCTTCACTCCCAGTACCTATGCAAAACGTCTGCTTATCATTTACTCTTGAGGCTTCACATTCAGTGCCATATGCTCCATGACACCTTCCTTAATTCCATCTTTGCTTCTCTCCTGTTGAAGATAATTCTGTCATTGGATGGATGTATGTGTGCATAGGATAACAAATGGATGGTTGATTTTCCTTGTACATCTCTCTTTCTTGAATTGGTGCTGCTTTCATTCGGCATTCAAACTTGCTCCTACTTTTAATCCTCTTGCCTTTCTTTCTTCCCTTCTTTTCCCTCTCCCTAGGATTTCTCAGTTCTAGAAAATTATAACTTTGGACTCTTTACCTCTTCCAACTAAATTTTTTATTCTTTCCAGAGGATTAAAAGGTAATTCAGCTTTTCTTAATTGTGGTCAAATCCCTTCTGGTCCCAACACCTGGTCTGAGAATGACTCTGGTTTATAATATTTTGGCTACTTGCTCTTCCCAGAAAGTGATACTAATGAAACCATTACTAAGAAAAGAGCCAGCACATTGCTGTTTCAGTTTTCGGTATCATCTGTGCTATTTTTTGCATACTCAAGTGTCATACTCCTCGCAGATAGATTATAAACACCTCAGTTAAATATTATAAAATAAAAAAACAAATACATGTGTGCCAGTCAGTACAAGCCTTCTGCCATCACTCCTTATGAGGCTGATGGGAAACTGTGGCCCAAGTTCCAAGTTCAGTAAGAGAATGGCCAGCTTAACTGTCACCATGAGCCCTGATCACTAGCCCTACCATAAACTACAAGACTGGAAGTATGTATCCTGCTATTTCACAAGAAACGCAGAACTCAGAGAGCACACAAGTCACAATCTAGAATTAACTGCATAACCTTTGTCCTCAGAGGTAAGAGTAAGAGAAAATAACAATAGTAATTAACATTTATTGAGTATTGGCTTAATGCCAAGCACTATTGTGAACACCTACCACAACCCTATGAAGAACCACATTCTCATTGTATATATAAAGAAATGGCAGCAGAGCAAGGCTAGTGGACTTGCCAACACCATACAAGCAGTGAGGCATAAGTCTCGGATCAAACTCAGGTCTGCCTACCCCAGGGGCTCACTTTAAATCACTAAGAGCAAGGAAATAATGGAGATATCACTCTAATTTAAAACCCTACTCTCTATACCTTGCTTTCCATACCCGAACCTCCACACACACGTGTGTGTGTGAGTGCATTTGTGCAGACACACACCAAAAGGGATGGCCTGACTCTTCTGAAGTCTAGACAGTTCAGGGAAGAAGGAAGTGCCAAGGAAACAGAACCCTCGGCTCCCAGCATAAGCTGCCACACAGGACTCTCCATTAGTGCTGTCCAGAGAACAGGTGAACTGGGTTATCTGGGAGAGATTCTAGGTCTCTCGCATTTGAGCCCTGCTTTGCAGCTATGATGTCTGCAAAGAGCCCTATAGAGGAGGTATAGCAGCAGGGGAATGACCTTATTTCCTTCAATAAGTAAACTGAAACACGTGCATTGAAAATAAGTTTTCAACATATTGAAGCGCATTTACACCTGTTTCCATTTTTCTTTATTCTAAACATCAAATATCCCTTTACATTTTAGCTTATTAATATAAATATGTACACAAAAAGTACATTAAAATATATATGGAGTTCAATAAATTATTATTAATTTACTAAATAATTCAAGAAACATAATATGAAAACCCCAGAAGTCTCCCTCTCATTCACTCTCAAGCATTCCTTCACCTGTCTCCAAAGTTTACAAGTATTATGGCTTCTAACATTGTCTATTAGTTTTTTGATTTTTTAAAATTTTACATAAAAAGAATAAGCCAGTAAATAATTCTTATGTTTGCATTATTTGACTCAAAATTGGATTCATTTATTTTTTTACAGGTAGTTGTAGTTAAATGTTTTTATTGTTAAAGTATTTTTATTGTATGAGTGAATTACTAACCCAGGTTTTAAGCTTCAGTTTTCTTATCTATGAAATGAAGCTTAAAACAGAACGTACCTCATAGAGTTTTTATTACATTTAAATGAGATAATACATTCAAAGTGTGGCAAAAAAACAACAGTTGCTCCATCCAACATCAGCCTTCTCCTTCCCTAATAACAACCCCTGCAATGGGGAGGGTGGCAATGCACCCAGCTAAAAAATTACACTATTCTCCCTTACAGATAGAACTGACCATTAAATGCCAGCAAAAGTATCATATTGGGGGGAGAGGCAATGATGAAGAGACATGGTCTTTTTGCCTTTCCCTTGTCTTCTTTGTTGTCCACAACACAGAAGGCTGGAACTACAGTGGCAACTATGAGGCAACCTTGAAGACAAAAGCCACATGCCAAGGACAGAAGTAGCCTGGGACATTGTGGGCACTACAGAGACTCCATACAGTCCCACACAGCCTACTACAAACTTTTTTTTGTGAGAGAATGTATAACACTATCTTATTTAAATCCATGTTGTTTCTGGTCTCTTCACTAGCAACCAAATACAATCCAGACTGATCCAAAAGAACATTTGGTACACTGCACAGCGTCAAATAAGCACTCAATGCCCCACAGCTGATATTCATCCCTACGAAAAGAATTGAACATTTCCTGTTCACAGTAGTACAATGTGCAAAAGTGTGTTAGAAGCCATCTCTTTCAACCTCCAGGTCAGTAGTTCTCACATTGACTACACTATAGAATCAATCACCTGGGAAGCATTTGCAGACTTAATGTGCAGAAGAATTTAAAGTACCCTCTGGGTTGGGAACTAGGCATCAGCATTTCTTAAATGTCCCAGAGCATGCCAACATGTAGCAAGCTTGAAAAGCAGTGCTCTGAGCAGATGCAAGAATTGCTTCTGTCAAACTAAGGACTCGTGTTTGAAAATGTGTATTTGTGTTGTATGAGCACTCATGAAAGCTCAGTAAGTTGAGTTGGAAAAGGGGTTTAGTGAATGAAGTTCAGTCTCCTTGCCCTGAGCCCAGAAAAGGCAAGTCCCATTTCACTGCTGGGCACTTGAGACCCTGAGCCATTAGGTGACTTGCCTAAGGCCCACACAACTGGAATGTACAATCCGCGGGCTCTCTGTCCATAGCCTCATACAACAGGCCCACAGGGTTTCAAAGAAGGCCTCCCCATCCCAGACAGGCCTTCCCTTCTCAAGCAGTTAATTGAACAAGAATGAGAAAACTGGAGTGTTGCTAAATATTTCATAAAGGTGAAAATTATGTTAATGATCATCATAAATTGGCCAACTTTGGTTTGGTTGGCTCAAAGTAAAATATTGATGGACATCCTTATTTTATGGGAACATAAACTTTAGATATAAGTCAGAGGGAAAAAATAAAACCTAATACCTTTCCTTTGGAAAAGTTTAAAAGCAATACTTTACAGGACTTCTGATGATGTGAATTAAATGTTCAGATATTTAGCTAACAGTTATAGATGACCTTGGTTCTTTTTGTTCCTTCTAGTTCCTCACAATAGAGCAGATTTCAAGCTTTGAACTTAAGAGATTTGAGAGATTTCAAAATCTGTGACTCAGGAACTTTCTGGGTGTAGAGGGAGACAAAGATGGCATTTTTCTTTGGTAAATATAGGGAGAAGGAAGTAAAGTACCCGCCTTGAAAATCATCTGTTCCTTTACCAATTAATCTGTGTGATCAGTAGATGTGTGTCACTTATTTCGCCTCCTTCTGGGCCTGGGAATCCCTGTGTGTCTTTTGGATCCTACTTTTCCTTATCAACGAAAATCACTGAATCGATAAATATACTCGGTAAGAAATAAAGGTGCTTACTAGGCTTCTTATGTAAGCAAAGGTGGTAACAGAGTAGAAATATTAAGCAGCACTCCACAAACCTAAATTACTTCTTTTGGTAAGTCTGCCTGAATTTATGCAGGAGATAGAGTTTCCAAAATTGTATATACATTACAGGTTTTCCTTATCTTTAACTGCATTTTTATCTGCCTCGAACTAGTTGACCGTTTCATGGAACCCTGGAGTAAATCCAAAGGTCTGTGTTGATGAGAATTTTGAGACTCTAATTTATCTGCCTGGGGAACCTCTACCCTGTTCAAGCTGTGCAAAAGCAAAGGCACATCCATACATGCATAATTTGACAACTATTCCCTGTTCCTAAGGTGCTTCCTTGGGCACTACGCCAAAGAAATGCCAAGGCTCAGAGTATGACATCAAGACAACCAGCCAATTCAGAGAAAATCAGTCAGGACCTCCCTTTCGTCATCACGTAAACCTTTCCCTAATGCAAGTAACAACAAGAAAAAACAGTTGTTCCTTCATTTTCTAATGGGTGGGATTGAGTACATTATATACAATTTCATCGATATTAAAGAGGAAGTCAACCAAATCTGATTTAGGCATGGTGCAAATCATTTACTCAATTGACTACAAGCTTTACCTGCACTGGCGCTAGCATCGTGCAATCCCGGGACACTGAGTTCCCTAAGGAAATGAATACCAAAGCAACTACCCACATCAGTGTAGACCCCAGCTCCGCAAACTATTTCTGTAAAGAACCAATAGTAAATATTTTAGGCTTTGCAGGCCATAGGGTATCTGTCTCAACTTCTCTCCTGTTGTAGCAAAAACAACCCCAGACAATATGTAACCGATGAGATGCATCCATCTGTGCTCCTGTAAAACTGTATTTACAAAACCAGGTGTCAAGACTGATTTGGCACCCCAGCCACTGCTTGCTGACCCCTGACTTAGATAGACCCTTGGAAAACAGTTTGTAAGAACCTATCATTCAAGAATATGCTAACTGTGACTTTTTAACTATTCTAATCAAAGTGTGGAAGATGATAGACATGAGGGAATTTGTCATAACCCTGATCACTCAAGGCAGGACCATGTGAGGTGTGCAGGAGGATGGGGCCTCTCTCATTCCTGCTATTACTTATCAGGAGATTGACAACATATTCTACAGTCTCTAATTTAGCTCTGACAAAAAAGTTGTAAGGCAGGGATTAGATCCTCCCCCCCACACACACACCATTTTCTAGGTTTTTAAAAATACAAGGTTAAATAATTCAGTTGCAGAGCCAACTTTCAAGCCCAGACGCATCCCTCTCCGTCACTCCTACTGCCTCTGCTGCACTGTCTGGAGACAGCCTTTACAAGGGCTTCTTGTCGGGGTGGATGTTACACGTCACATCCATGAGAGACCTGCAGGACCAAATGCAGAAGCCAGGGGGAGAAATGCAAGTACAGTGACTTTTTTAACTAATTGATCAGCCGAGAAAATCTTCAGCCCGTGGATGGGGCTTGAGGATTCCCACTTCTGTGTGCCAGCAGTTCTGAGCTGACATGAACCAGAAGCCCATGCTCACATTTACTCCATGAACAAGGGTCACGGGTCACGTAGGGAGGAGGTAACAATTACAAAGTGAATGTTTTCTTAACCCTTTCCAGAACCTCATAGTACAGTCATTTCAGCTCATGACTTGAGGGTGTTTTCTGAAAAAAGAAAGTGCCCTTTCAGCACTCTTGGTGTCTGATTTCAAACCCTGCCCTTCCATCAGGTGATTCTAAGCGGGCTGACAAATGCTGCCCTGTTTTTACTGGTTTTCACACAGGGTTTAGTTACCCAGATGCCTTTGGTGCCCTTGGTGCCCCAGACAAGGGTCTTGCTTGGATTCAGGGTAAGAGGAGGGGGTCCAGTGCCCAGGGCCCTTCCTAAGTTCCTTTAAGGTGCCTAAGGACAGTTAATGGGGCATTTTTATTGTGTGCATCGAACACTGAGAATGTTCACACAGTTATTCCACTGACAAACTTCCAATGCAGTCTTCCTAAGGGTGGAGTTCTGTGGACCCTGATTTGACTTCCAGGGTATGGGCAGGGAACATTCCTCCAGCATCCCCTTTTATAAAATTTCTAGTCTCTTAGGCAGAATTAAAGAAGGAAAATGTAGTGTTGTAACCAAGAGGGGAGAATACGAACACAGGGAAGCAACTCCTATCTCAGAGTCTGAAGCACAACCAGAGCAATCACATTATTTCAGTGGTATCTTACTGAGAACAGCTCTGCAGAATGGTTATTATTTTACCCCATTTTACATGTGAGAAACATTAAAATTAGGAGTAAAAGGAGAGTGACTTGCTCGGAGTAGATAGAAACCAAAGCAGAAGTCCCTCCAGGGGCTCACATAAAACCCACTGATTCAGTGCTAAGTGTAATGGCATAGGGACACATAGCAGCTCCCAGCAAAGGTATTTATGCCCACCTGCCCTTAGCCACATGGCACTCCCATGGGGCTGGGTGCCATTGTCCCTGAAAACTAGGAACCTATTCGGTGCTCCTTCAGGTAGCAGTTGCACACCACCCACACTAGAATATCCCCAATTATCTTGGAAGGATTCCATAACTCTCAGATCCAAATTAGAATTCATTTTTTTTATTTTTTAAAAAATCACATCTTGCTGATATGATGCGACTTCACAATCTGAGAAATTTTGAAATCACTCCTCACATTACACATTAACCAGCTCAATTCCAGAGAGTTTACACAAGAAATAAAGAAACAATGAATTGGTGATAAAGTGACTCTAAGTTACGTTTTAATCGATGAGAGTATATTTTCAGAACTTTAAGGGCTCCAATAAAATATCTTTTGTAAAATAAATACACTCCCTAGTTTATCTTTTTCTGTAAATCTAGATTCTCTTATATTAAGTTTGCTTGAGGTAGGACAAACCTGAACTCCTTAAAGGACATTTTAAAGACCTAAGCACCTTTAAAAAAAAATAGAGCAATTTTTTGGTAATATTTCTTTCTTGAGGAAGTACGGAACTGAGCCCCAATAAGCTTCAACAATCATGAAGCCACTGAGTTGACTTTGTTATTTCAAGAAAGGAATGTTGTAGATAATCTCTGTATGATTTCAGTTATTAATAACACAAGTCACTGTTCAGTCCCACATAATGGAAAATAAAGTTCTCAGTTGTTCCATCCAACTCCAGGAATAAACATTAAGATTCAAGATAAACCTGCTGCCCTTTTGCGCTGATACAAGTCTTGCCACAGAATGAGAAGATTGACAAGAGGCAAGACAGTGAAGCGGGTAAAGGCATGCTTGACAAAGCCAGCTTTCCAAATTGTCCCATCTGAAACAAATCACATCTTTGACAGGCAGAAAGCTCAGTAACTCATCCCTGGCCAGTGTGGCTCAGTTGGTTGGAGCATCATCCCATAAACCAAAATGTTGCAGCTCCTTTCCCAATCAGGGCACATGCCTAAGTTTTGGGTTTGGTCCCTGATCAGGGTGTGCACAAGAGGCAACCGATCACTATTTCTCTCACGTTCACGTTTCTTTCCCTCTCTCCCTCTCTTCTCCTCCCTCTGTCTAAAATCAATGACCATGTCCTCGGGTGAGAATTAAAACAAAAACAAAGAAGAAGAAGAAAGAAAAAAAAAGAGAAAGCTCAGTAACTCAGAGAGAAATAGGCCCATGGAATTGAACCACGGGCTGAAAAGTAGCTGTTTATAAAATAAAGTCAAGTAAAGAACTGCATGGCTTTCCCCTCCCCACCCCAAACCAATATCACATTTGGCTGTTGTTTGTGAATCATAAATTGCCCTTTCTTCACCACAGTGATTCATGCACAGCAGCGAAGTTACAGTGAGATGTCCCACCTTGGAACAGTAGTTCATTCCCCTCCAACCTGGAAAATCAGCATCACCTCTGACAGGCTGCTTTCTCCACCAGGCTCTGTCTCGCCCACCTCACTCCTCCCTGCTCTCCTGTCTGGGAACACAGACTCCTGTGGCCCCCTTCACCACCACCACCTCTTCAACGACAGGCTCATTGGTGAGCCCCCAGCCCCTACCCGTGCTGATACGACTCTGACAGCCACAGCCAAACCACTTACATTTTTGCCAGAGCATGGCCTGTGACAGGATGTTGCCTTTTTTCTTTGAAGCAGACAGTTTGGCTTCTTTAATGTGAGACCTGGGTGTGCTTGCCTCCAGTGTAGCCACTGCTTGCTCAGAGGCAGTTTCCTCAGCTTTTTAAAGGCCCAAGTTCCCGCTGCGCAGGGGCACAGCGTCGTCACATCCTCCCACCTCAGGCACCCGTGCACTTGGTCTTCAGCAGGCTGCCTATTACCAGCGTGCGCACCCTCAGAGGCCCAGCGGATACAGACCGCTTCACTCCAGGAGCCAGTCAGCTGGATCTGAACAACAACACAGCACACAAAGCCGGGGTCTTTCAGATGTGGCCACAGAGTGTAATGTGATGTAGGGTGAGTGTGAAAGTGTGTCTGAGTGGGAACTGTGTGAGCATGTGTGTCAAGTCTTTTACCTCCCCACACAAATGATGGGCCCAAAAGACCCTGTGGAAAACCAGGTTTTCTGTAGTCCCAGTTCAGGTTCTGCACCACCAGGATGTCAGCAGGACTCAGTCCGCCATGGGCCCTGCTCAACGGGAAATGCTATTCCCAGGGGTCACTGGTTCTCATTTGCAGGAGGAAACACCTGTAGTCTCTTCAAGCCTCACTAAGCAACCTCCTCATTTTTTTAAATATTGCTTTTCTGTTTATTCCATTTTAAAACACAATAACCCCTCCCCTTGCCCCCAGCCACCACCCAAACGGTAAGGTTTAATCATGCTTAAATACGGGGGACACTGCTTCTGACCATCCACCTGCCCACAGAGAAAGGCCAACTCACTCAGGAGAGAAAAGGCAAGACGCCCATGCGCCTTAACTGGAGCTGTTTACTCAGAAGGAACTTGCAGGCACATATGAACAGGGTCTCTTTCCTAGTGCCCACCCACCTGTTAGCATAAAGCTTCTCAAGGGAAAGTAACGGGGTTCATCATCAGATAGTGTTTAGGGTGTTAGACAATGGGCTTCTTCCCAGTTTGGAAGCTTTCTGCCACTGTGTATGTGAATTCCACATGCTTAGGTCCCAGTGACCCACAGTTTGGGATCAAGACCACCTGGTGAGGACCCCCTAGGGCAGACCTTGCTGCTCTGTCCCACAGGTGCCTCAGAGCCATCTAACACAACCTAGATTGAATAATGCCATTCTCCAGTTTAAAAAGCTTTCACCTACTCGCTTCACCCACACAGCTGGAGGCACACAGGGCTCCTCACAATCCAGCTCTTTTCTATCTTTCCAACCCTGTCCCCCAACACCATCACCCCCCATCCCTACAACTGGTCCCCAATGACTTCTAAGCTCCACTCTGCACACACCCCCTCCATGCAATTCCCCACCTTTGACCTTGCTATCCTCTCTTGCCAGGTTCCTTCATCCCCGTTTCTCACCCGAAAATCACCTTTTCATTTTTCAAGATCCAGCTCAAATAGCCACTTTTTTGGTGAAAAATGTTCTGGCCTACCCAACCACCTGGCCCAGAAAAGATTAGTCCCTCTTTTCTTAGCTCTTGGAGCCCTCTGTTCATTATCTGACAGCAAATTGTTGCATGACTCTGTATGTTCCTCAAGGAGGTCTCACCTGTCTCCCCAGTGCCTCACACAGGACCTAGAGCATATGTGTCCTTCAGTAAATGGTCATTTAATGAAGTAACGGATTTAATAAATTACTGTTGCTAATGGGTTGGTTTGGGGGCAGGTCTTGAGAAATGTTGACCACATATATGACTCACTCAAAAACAGAGAAGTCTATCTCCAGCTCAGTTCTGAGCACTCACCCTACAGCCTCTGGACTGGAGGACATGGAGGGCCCCATGCTGACGGCAGCCTGGCAGGCAGCAGTGTCATTAGGCCCTAGTGCCACACTGAGAAGGTTCCACTGGAAGCAGACGTATCCTTCAGGCCTGGTTCAGTCATAAGAGATGTTAGTCCCCATCAAGGCCCTGCCACTCACTGGCTGTGGCCCCTAAACCCAGCCAGGTACCTCTTCTGAGTCTCAGTTTCCTTGTTTATCAAATGAAGAAGCAATTCTCAGAATGTTTTACCAGGTTCTTAGAAGGATATGTGACCTCACGAGTCCCCTCACATTGCTCTGTATTTTTGGCGTCTGTCTTATTCTCCCCAAGTTCCATAAAGTTAAGAACTTTTTAAAGTTCATCTTTGTTTCTCTTCACAGGCCTGGCTAGCATAATGATTTCCATGAAGTACTAATAAGTACTTACTACACACCAAACTCCATGTGAAGCCTTAACTATATTATCTAGTTGCACAACTCTGAGGAAATTTCTATCCTTATTGTTCAGAGAAAAAAACATATGTTTAGGAAACTTGATTTACCCAGTGACACAGGCCAGCTGAGTTTCAGACCCAAGTTCATATGACTGGAGCTAGACCTTTAAATAACTACACTAATAGATACTCATTAAGTTGAAATCAGTGAATGCCAAATGTCAGCCACGTTTGTTAGTAGTAATATAGGATCACTGATATTAAAACCTGGAGCAGATCAATAGGAGTTTATAGCCCCTGGGATAAATCCTTTTTTTGGAAAAAAGGGAGGAGGAGAACAAACCCAGTGGTGCTCTGACAAATCAAATCTTGTAGAGTGGTGGAGAAAAAAATGCCAGTTGGCAAGTCCACCATCACGGCCATCTATAAACCCTGCTGCTTCTGACAACCTCAAAGCTCAGGAAGCAGATTTCAGCTCAGTGCTTCTAACAAAGACCCTGGATTTGAATGACCACTTATGGACAGATATTTGGGAAACAAGACTTGATCAAAATGGCAAATATTTGTTGAAAAAACATTTTCTCTGACTCAGAATCAAAAGTGGGACTACATAGCATAGTTCAAAAGAGGCCAAGGTGTCCGTGTTTACACAATACCTCAAGAAGCAGAGGAAGAGAAAAAGGATTCTGTTAATGCCATACAGATGTCTCCAAATATAGTTGTGCTCACATTTTTAAAACATTTGATGTACCCAAATTAAAGCTCCTAAAATAATTCAGTAAAGAGCACTGATCCGTACTCCAAAAAGAACTCTCAGCTTTGCAAAAAGGATTCACCATAGACTTCCTTTCTTCCTCCACTCCACAAATGTTTACTAAGTGCTCATTATGTGTTAGCAGCTACATTAGTCCTTATCGTTCCCTTTTCATTTGGGCATTGATTCTTTATTCGTGGCACGTTATCACCACTGCTCCACAAAAAGTCCCTCTCTTGCCTATTTATTCATTTGTTCTTTTGTTCATTCATCATTTACTCACTCACTCACTCTCCTCCCCCCCTCCCATGCATACTCTTTTTCCTACCTACACTCACCTCCAACAGTCACCTAGCTCCAGTTAAAGCAACTGTTCTCATCTGGTTGATGTTGGTCCCCTTCTTTGTAAATAAAACACATCTGTAGTCCATTCTTATAAAATGTGTATTGTTTTGCACACATGCATTTTTAGTTGTTGTAAATGGTATCGTATTAGAGAGCTCATACTATGTATCTCTTCACTGTGTTGTAAGATCCATCCACATTGTTGTGTATACATTTCATCTGTCATTTCTAAAGGTTTGAAAGTGTTTTTTTCTTTTTTTATTATGTTCCTTTCACATTACCGTTTAGCCCCCTTACACCCCCTCACCCCAGCAACCACCTCACTGTCGTCCATGTCCATGAGCGCTTCTCCCTTTGTGCTCAATCCCTCCACCCCCTAACCTCCCCCTCACTAGCTGTCATCCTGCTCTCCATCTATGAGTTTGTCCCCATTTTCCTTGTTAGTTCAGTTTGTTCATTTAATTCCACATATGAGTGAAATCATATGGTATTTATCTTTCTCTGACCGGCTTATTTCACTTAGCATACCGTTCTCCAGGTCCATCCATACTCTTGCAAAAGGTAAAATTTTCTTCTTTTTTATGCCCAAGTACTATTCCATTGTGTAAATGTCCCATAGTTATTTTATCCACTCATCTATTGGACTCTCGGGCTGCATAGGCATCACTATATTCATTACAGCATTATTTATAATCACCAAGATGTGGAAGGCTTGAAAGTATTTCACGGAAGGGAAGCACCGCCTTTTACTTAACCAGATTGTTTCCAACTCTCCCTTCATAAAACAAGCTCTAAACATTCTGATACGTATCCTTGTACAGAGGCATGTGAAATTTCTTGGGGTTAAATGCACAGAGGTATATATTTGAGTTGGCTAAATACAACCAGGTTGCTCTCCAGGCCCCCTGCAGCAGTTCATGAGGCTGCCCTCACCACCAGACTTTGTATCATTCAGCTTTCTAATTTTTGCCAGCCTAATAGATGTAGTAATAGTTCACTGTGGTTTTATTTTACATTACTAGTAGTAATAAATTTGAGCATCTCTTCGTAAGCTTACTAACCTTCTAATTTCCTCTTTTCTAAAATTCCTGTTCATTCCTTTGCCAATTTTTCTAGTGGGGCTGCTGTGTTTTTCTCACTGGTTAGCAGGAATTTTTGTATAGTCTAAGTGTAAAATTCTACATAGTAGCAGTTTTACTCAATGCAAATTTCTTCTCCTAATCTGTCATCTGTTAACTTGACTCATGGTATCTTTTTTTAATAGGTATACATATGCTATATATATGGGCCTGCCTTTGAACCCTATTTTATTTCATTGATCTCATTGTCTGTTCTTGTACTAACACCTTAGAGGTTTCATTATTATTTATTACAGTGTATCTTAAAATCTTAGAATAAATTTATCAGGTCCCTCAAAAATATCCAACTGAAATTTTGATTGGTTTTTATTTAACTTATTGATTGCTTTAAGGAGGGTTGATACCATCATAAGAGTAATTTTGCCCATCTAAGCATGGGATAGCTCTCCATCTGTCGAGATGATATTCTATTTCCTTATTATGAGTTTTAAAATTTTCTCCACAGAAGTCTAGTATATTCTTAGATAAATTAAGACTTATTTACTTTGTAGTTTCTTTTGACATTGTGACTAGCACCTCAATTTTTATTGTATTTTCCAGTTGGTCATTGTTAGCATAGAACATTTCCAATATTAGTGAGTTTATCTTCTTTTTGGAAAACTTGTTGAACTCTCTTATTAGTTCTAGTGGTTTGTCTGTTGGGTATAATGGTCTTTCCAGGTAGATGATCATCTCTTCAGAAAACAATGGCAGTTTTATTTTTTCCCTTCCATACTTACATCTCTATTTCTTTCTTTTCCTTACAGTTTTTCCCAGTCACCTGCAATGGTGATAGTGGTTATTTTGTCTTGTCCTTGTCTTCAAGATATGATGAAGATAAATATCTAAATGTTTTTAAAAATATGAAATATGTAAGATTAAAACCACTCATGAGCAGTCAAACAATAGAGGTAAAGAAAAACACCAGACACATTAGAATGCAATTTAATAACAACCACTACAAAAAGGAAATTCTAAAACTTTACTGAGAAAAATAGTATATTAATAGCTGAGGAACAGAATCATATTGACATACTTCTCAATAGCAAAAGTTGGTGCAAACAGACAATGAAATATTTTTAAAGTATTGAAGTAAACATTGAACCTATAATTTTAAGCAAAGCCAAACTGTCACTTAAATATTGTAACATAACAGAAGTGTTCTCAGGCATACACTGTCTCACAGTGGAATTGCTCTCGGAGGAAGCAGTCAAGGAAAAAGACACCCAGAGAGGATGTTACAAAAATGTGGGAACAAAAGGTGGTCAGTTACCTGGATAAAGTTTCTTACAGGAATTTTCTTAAAGCTGAAAAAAGAGAAAATATATCCATAAGAACCAGTTACAAAATGTATAGAAAATCTCAATACTGATCACACAATCCTGGGGACACCATTCATATTTTATTTTATTTTATTTTATTTGCACAGACATGTAATGTGTGACCCCCAAAGAAATCAAAAGAAAATTAAAATGTAGCGATGTTTTTGTTTTATAAAGGGGAAATGTAGCTGCTGATAAATTTAAGAACTCAGTAAGGAAAAATGAATGTAAGAATGAGGTAGGGGGCAACTTTGTTCTTAGAATAAGAACTGAAATAGAATGTTTAATTTTTAAACCGGCTGAAGAAAACTGAATTTTTTTTATGGAGAACCAGGAAAGGTGTAGTAAAAAATATATAGTGAATGAAAAATAGAAATGAGGTAACTGGATAAGTTTTAATAGTACAGTAACTATAATGAATATAAAAAGATTAAATTTAAAAATTATGAGATACAGATTCCTGGATTGAATTTAAATTTTTAAAAAGATCCAACAATATGTTGACTCTTAGATACAGTTAAAAGAAACAAAAAACCCTCAGGTAGTTTTCAAATAAATGACTAATATAATTCTTGATTTCAAAACTAGATAAGGTCAATACAAGAAAAGAAAAATTTAGGCCCATCTAATCTGTGAACATAGATCCAAAAATCCTAAAGAAAATATTAGTTTGCTGAATTCAATGGTGTATTAAAAAATAATGTCTGATGATATAATAATAATAGTAACAATGATAATACATTACAATAAAGTAAGATTTAACTCAGAAATAAAAATATGGTTTATTCTTAGAAGTTTTATCAATTCACTGCATTAAACTGTAAGAGAGAAATTATGAAATTACCTCAAACAATGTCTAAACACTTGGTGAAGTCCAACATCTATTTGTAATTTAAAAAAATACCCCTTAGAAAATTAGAGGACTAGAAGAAAACTTTCTAGCTTGGTAAAATTTATGTATCAAAAATCTATATTGATATATATAATGGAGAAATTATAGGTAAGTTCCCTGTAAGAACAAGTTGTTCTATTGCATTTATGTGATTAATTTCTAAACATTTTTCACACAATACTTTTCAGAAACATATATTAAACACACAAAAAATAAAGCATAT
Source organism: Tonatia bakeri (assembly GCA_004024845.1). Classification (NCBI taxonomy): domain Eukaryota; kingdom Metazoa; phylum Chordata; class Mammalia; order Chiroptera; family Phyllostomidae; genus Tonatia; species Tonatia bakeri. The sequence goes on along the minus strand of PVIA01003463.1, from coordinate 14,953 downwards.
AGATTATGTCATGTAGTTGTGTTAAGTTCTGCTCTAGACTTTAGGGATACAGCAGTAAACAAGCCCCAAAACTGTTAGCATTAGATAGCCAAATATTTGATGTTGGGTAGATAACAAAATCTATAGGACTTTTCAATGAGTGATTTATCATAAATGCAGATATGGACAGACTAGAGCATAGAAAAGTTGATGGCCTACAGGTTGAACAACCACTAGACTATTAAGATTATCCCTGGCTCAGAAATTCAGAGCAATTTGTAAAGTCAAATATCTAGAGAAAGGTTCTTGGCCAGAGAGGTGGGGTAGGAGGAAGGGGAAACCAGGATCATTTTAAAGGGGTATCCTATGTGCACATATACTTTCCTGGCAGACGGTCCACAGAGTTCATGAGACTTTCAAGGTTAAGAACCACTGTTTACTTTGGAGAAATATTATATCAAATTTTTCATAGATTATATATACAAATGCTTACAGCTGGAACAATAATGGGCCTCCAGTGATGTGGGTAGAATATCTAACTCTTTTGCTGCCTACAGGCAGTCTCCCATGTTTCCTTCACACACTGTCAGCTAAGCCCATTTCTCATCTCTCTAGCAAATGCATATCATTTCTCTCTTCTATAGAATTTGCGTCTGGACAAGGCAGCAGGGTATAGTGAAGAGATTCCTTAGAGTCGGAGAACCTGGTTTGGAATCTGGCTGCACTGCCAGCACTGTGATCTTGGGTAAGTTGTTCAAACTCTTCTAGTTTTAGTTTCCTCCTTTTCCAAATCAAAATAATAATAATAATAATAATAATAATAATAATAGTTGTTGCAAAAGTCTAGTGTAGAGTCCTCTACATACACTAATTTTCATTGTTTCATTCCAATCAAGAAACTACATAACTAAACTCCCTTTCATGTTTTTGTTCTCAAAATTCATGCACAAGGGTCCCTATCCCTTCAAGCTTTGTCAGTTTGTACTTTTCCAAGAGAAGTGTAGGTGTCCATGCCCATGTCAAAGAAGTGTAGGATCCTGACCATGACTCATCATCCCCAGGTCCCAACCACCATCTGTGAATACGGCTAACAGCTGCACGGCAGGTCCTAATCTAGGAGTGAGCTTCATGGTTGGGATTTCCAGCTTTATTGTACCTTCTGTAGAGGTCACAACTAGGAACAATTAAAAGGAAGTCACATTGCACAGACTCGAGCCAGAGTGGCCTGGATAGACATCAGTGTTCAGAAGCTAGGGCTTTACTGTGTGTACCAGCCTAGCTTCTGCGGCCAGCAGGTGGATGCCCAGCTCTCTTTATGGCAACCTTTGAATGCTGCCTGATACTGGACAAAGTCTAGTCCCACTGACCACCTCTCTTTAACACGGGCAGCTGGAAAGCATCCATGCCCCCATTTGGCTAATGAGAAAACCAATGACCAGGTATCTTTAATTATTATCTATGACCTAAAACTGCCATAAATAATTCTGGAAAATAGTTAAAAAAAAAAACTTAGTGGCCATAGTGACCTTTGATGCTCTTGTCACCAAGGAGCTTTGGGAAACAGCCTTCGCAAAAGCAAATGTCTTGAGGCTATTTACCTACCATGTGGTCCTTCTATGGCAAAGAGACAAAGAAGGTTTTAAGTTTGTTTCCTTGCTTGGTTTTTTAATTTTTCTTTTTTGCTTTCCCATTATTTGGCACTGCACCCCGAATAATAGTCTTAATTTGATAGTTACCTTCATGCCACCAATAGCAGCTTCCCCCACAGACTGCACAGTTGATGGTCACCTTTGACAAGTATATTCCAGGATACATCTACAAATGCTCTGTGCTGGGAATTAACTTAGATGTTAGGGATCCCAAGATGAGGAAGACACAATTCTGGTATGAAAAATCTGATTTTTTTTACTAATGGAAAGTCCCATAGGAATTTCTAGAGAGTAGTTCCCATTCATATGACACAAGATAACTATTATAAAGAGATATTCTTGAACCTTATTCTCAAAAAATCTGAATCAGTAGGTTGAATAATCAATGACTTGGTCGGTTATTTTTAGTAAAAAATTTAGAAAAAGAAAAAATTCAGGTGACATCACTTTGAGGTTCAAGAAGCACTAACCTAGGCAATCAAAAACTAGTCATCCCTTTTTCCTCAGTATCCCCTTTTCTGTTTATCCTCTTTAAACTCATATCCATTGGAATGCCCCTAGAAAGCTACGACTAAGAAGAAAACTAATCTCCAGCTTACGTGTAGCATGGAAGGCCTTTTGTCTAGCTAAGCACATAACCATTTTCTCCCACACACAGGAGGGAGCTTGGCACCATGAATGATCTGCACCCAGAGACAACCCTTTTCTGGTAGTCTCCCCTCTCCATGCCCCAGCCAAGTAGTGATCAGGGGACCCTGTGACCTCACACCCACTCTGCATGCCCATGACTCAGACCACTGAGCCTCAGTGCTTCTCTGTGGAGCATTAAAAGACCCCCAAGAGACTAGAGCCATCAAAACAATAGATATCAGGGATGCTGTTGGCCTCTATTCTACTTGAGCTACAGGCTCTAAGGAGTAAAGTGAAAGGAGTTTGTCCAATGATTGAGGTGATTCATGTCAATCATTCTTCCTTCTGAAAATACAACAAAGAGCCTCCTCTTCTTTCTCTCCCTGAAAGACGAAGCCCTCGGTGACTCAGGATTTTCACCAGGTGTAGTTCATGATTTTCCAAACACTATGGAAATAGGAATTTCAATAAAGTCAAAGTCCATTTCCTTATTAATCAAAGGTTTAGTTTACTGCAAAATGGGAAAGGCTCTAGCATGTCAAGACAAGTCTATTTGCATGTGTGCCATGCTCCTGGGCAGCTCGCAGTCACGGGTGGAGCTGCTGGGTGCACAGCTGTGCTGGCTTTTTGAACTGCCACTTCTCTAATTTAGTGGGGGAGCAACTTGAATGAATGAGTGAGGAGATGGAGAAGATGAAAAGGAGATTGAAATATAAGTGGAGGATGAAGAAAGGTGCAAGAAAGGGGGAAAGACCTTTCAGAATTTTAGACGTGCTGAAAGGTTCAAAGAAAAAAAAGATCTGCCTCCAGAGACAAAGCAGTTAATTCAATCAAGCAGTAAATCTATGTGACGTATATGTGACCACAGTAACACCAGAGAGGGACTAGTAAGCTAAGGCTGGCCTCAGTGAGCCCAGAGACAACATCAGATACTGAGAGTCAATCCGCACCTGAGTACCCGTGATCTCCTGGTCCAGGCAATGACTTAGCCACCAAATATGCAATGCCCAGTACATAGTAGAGACTCTGTAAGTGGTAGACATTATTGATGTTATCATTATCATTATTAATAATGAATAACATATCCATTTTCTGTTGGTCCAAACTTTTTGTAGGTTTTGAAATATAGGCAGGAAATTTAACTAGGTTTTCCAGGGAAATGTCGCATGAGCCCCAAGGAAGGGCAGAACTTTGCCAAATGTTGCACAAGAATCTGACTCTCTTTTCTTTTCTCAGCCACTGGATTCATGTTCTGTAGAATCTAGGGCTTCTGAGGGCCACAACTCCTCCCTTCCAGCCATCCTACAGGGGTGCAAGCAGAGTTGTGTCTGAGGCCTCCGCCGTTTCCAAGGATCAGAAGCAGGCTGAACCTTCATTGCATTCCATTTGGAAAACATCCACAACAGGGAGTCATTGGAATATTGTAACTGCGGAGCACCAACATCAGAGTCCTGCTTCCCTTCAACGTGGCTTTGGCAACAGCATGGAGATATATTGGAGTTAGAAGAAAGAGGAGGGAGAGAGAGAGTCTTTTGAACAACTGTCCCAGTAAGAATTAACTAGGGTTGAACCTCAAGTGGTGACCATAGATGATCAAGCCACCTGGCTATTATTGTGTTCCATTAAGAAGGCATAGTGACTTTTTATTCTCAGAATGTGTCACATGGGAAGTACTCAAGAAACATTTGCTGGATTAAGGAAAAGTGAATGAGTCTGCAGTGCAGTGAGCCCTTCATTTTAGAGATAGGAAGCCAGGGTCAGGCAGATATAATTACCTGTGCATGGTCATCTAGCTGGCGAGGACAGAGACAGGTTTAGACCCTAGCCCCCTGACTCTCTGTTCCAGTGATTTGCAGGCTTTATCACATATCAGAACTAGTACTCCCAGAATTTCTGACTTGGTAGGTCTGGGCTGGGGCTGGAGAATCTGCATGTCTAACACGTCCTGAGGTGATGCAGATACCACTGGTCCAGGAATCACATTTGAGAATGCCTGCCTTATCCAGTTCTCCCCTACCACACCTGGTCTTCATTTTCAGAAAGCAGACCCTGGCCTCTTTTTACCCCATTGCTAGGCTCTGAAATTTGGGGAGAACAAGTACTTCAGCCTACTCCAGCTTACGCAATGTTATATAGCTGGGTGACTGATCAACAATGCCTGGGTTTGATCCTGCCTCAATCCACTTTGGACAAGTTATTTATCTAATCTGGGTTCATATATTATAAAATTTTTGTAAGGATTAGATTTGTTAATATATACTACATACTAAGACAGTACCAGAAAATAGTAAGCATCTAAAAGGAATAGCTTTTACTATTACGATATCACAAGGCTCATGCCTGTACCTCAGGGAAGTCCTGTGGTACTGCCTGGACCAGCGAGGCATGAGGACAAGTAACAGAGTGATGAGAGATTACATGATATAGTCACCCACATGCATAAATGAGTACGCAGACTGCTAGAATAGAGGGATGGCTATGCGCTGGCACTACCTTGATCTCTCCAGGATTCCTCCAAGTCCACGTTATCATGGCACTCTCCTGTTATTTCTCAGGAACCAGGTTAATAAATCATACTTTATAAATGATAGAGAGTCACATAATCTAATCTAGGCAGCTATATGCTCCCACCTGTCAGAGGCTGTGATGCCAGCTTGGACTGATTAGATTGACCAAAGCAAATAACAGACCTCAAACTTCTGAACACCTGCTCCAGTCCAGCCCTTCAAAAGCCTTCAGGCAACATCATTAGCTAACTGTGAATCTCAGTCCCCATGGATGCCTGAGAAGTACATGCTAAAACCAAGAAGTACCTGAGTCTGGGTCCCTGGACACTGGCCACCTAGAGAACTGTATATCTGGAGATCTACTTTAGCCCTAAATCTTGGATGCACCATCAGACTCCTAGAAGAATTTCCTCATTAGTCATTCCCATCTTTGGGGACAGCTGGGCAGCATTGCAGAAAGAAGCACATTCATAAAATTATTCATTTCACAAAAATGTCAGTGAGAGCCTGTGAGGTGCCTGGTCCCCATTGGACCCTTCCTCCTGGAAGCTGTTTCAATAGTTCTCAATCCCCCCAGCTCAGGGAATGTCTAGACAGTGAGGCCATGAGTAGCTAAGAGAGAAGGCTGAGCAACCAGACACAATGAAGACTCTTTCCAGGAGCTGTGGGGGGCAGGAGGGGGGTCTTCAAACACAACCAGGAAATAAGGAAGGAGTTGGCCTGGCCAGGTGGTTTGGGCCAGGGTTCTCAGCAACCACTCCTGCCATCTTCCAGGGGCCCATGGCTCCACTGCAGGCACAATCAGGATGTGTGCCAGGGGAGGAAGGCTTGGGATTCCCAGAGACTTCCTGCTTGGACAAACATGTCCTGCAGCCCTGGTGGACTGTCAGCTCCACTGGGCCCATCAGGCAGCACACACTAGTCCATGGTTCCTCCTGGGCTGGCACTACCACCTCTGGAGCTCTTGCTCCCTATCCCCGCCCCCTGCGACCCCCACAGAGCCTCCCTCACCTGGTGTGCACATACTGAGGTCCTAGGGCTCAGTGCTCTCACCCCAGTGGGTGCCAGAGTCACGGTGCTCAACAAGTCCCTTCCCTATTTTGGGGACATTCCTTCAAGCAGGGACCAACACAGCATGTTGTGGAAAGGACATTCTGTGAACAAAGATTTTCAACTCATTTCTGCCATCAGAATCCTTTTGCAAAAAATTAATTATTAAGTAGATCCCCCAAAACATAGAACAGATAGAAGAGGACCAACTCCAGTGAAAACAGGGCAGGGCACACAGGCTGTCTGAAGTCTCTGGCCCTCTATCCAGGCAGCCCCACAAACTTCTCCAGACAGTCTGCATGGTTAGAAATACTCTGCCCATGACATTCCCAGTTCAATTCATCTTGCAGACTACTATTTTCTAGCCAGACTATGCCTGTCTTCTCACAGTGTGACCCAGACCTGATGCTGCTGTTACAGGGTCCAGTTTCAGTCACTCTGCCCTTCACCTCCCTCCCCACCTGCTGCCCAGGGTGGTGGCAGGTGGCCTTCAAGTGGCAACTTGTACCTTGGACTTGAGAGTAATTCAGAGCTAAGTCTATCCTTCAAAAGAGTTGAACTTCTGCACAAGCAGATTGTCTTAGCAGCAAGGGGCAGACTTGGGGCTTCTGGTAAATGTGACTTTAGAAATGACCCCTTCTGTTATATGTAACTTCTTAAAGCTGCCTTGGCACTAGATGTTCTAAAAACCAGAGCATGTCGAATTCTGGGGTGACCAATAGTTACAGAAGACCCACTGAACTCCCCTGAGGCAGTGCCAGGGCCCCCTCCGCCCTCCCAGGTGTCTTCCAAATCAACCCCCCTACATCTTTCTAGCCAAGTCCACTTACATGCTCTTATTCTGATGCAGTTCCAGCAGGTGTGGCAGAAAAGTGACCACTACTTAAGATGGGAAAACTTGCTGCTCCCTTATCCTTTGCCAAAAGCTACTGGGCATAGACTTTCCCTGAAAATCAAGACAAATGCAAACCACAAATGTGGATCCCACCACAACGCCCACTGCTCAGGCCCTGCTCTGCCCCACACATTGCTCTCCCCACACTTGTTTGTCTACCCACTTCCCAGGATCCTTCAAAGCCTTGCCCAAGACCCACATCTTCGATGAAGCTACTTCTCCTACTACTTCTTTCAGAGTGTTGATGATTCCATCCTCATTTTTTGATAATTAATCACATTCTGCTTGAATTTTCAATGAACATTTCAGTGTTTATGTTTATTTCCATAACTCCATCATTAGTGTCCTGTAGGCAGGACCAAACCTTCCTAGAATCCCTCCATGGTGCCCAGTGTCATGTTTTATTCTGTGATTTGCAAATGGCTAGTGTCCGATTAGCATCAGTTGACTTATGCCACTGGCCAGTATTCCACGTGTCTGTCAAATACACAGGCACTCTGAATATTGCTGTTACAGCTCTATTTCATCTGAAGAAACAAAACTAGGACTGAGAAAGAGGAACACACATTTTAGTCTCATAATTTTTAGTTCACTTAATATTTTTCCTAAGCAAACATTCATCAGTTTAGTCTATATAAACACACATCTTCTGTCTCTCAATATCCACCCTTCCCCTCTCCAATGCACTTTCCAAAATGCAAATCTGTCATTTTCTTTCACTGTTTTAAACCCTGTAGAGGCTTCTAATTGCCCTTAGACCCCGGTCCAAATTCTTTATCTAACTTCGTTTGTGCTGGGGGATCCAGATTTGCCACCTCTCTAACCTCTTCGTGTCCCCTTCACTCTGTAGGGTCTCACATACTCCATTTGCAGTTCTTAAAACTTCTATACTAGGCTATCTCTCAACTCCAGGACTCACATAAGCTCTTCCTCTGTCTAGAATGTTCTTCCCACTCTTTCTCCCCCCACCAACCCCACATCCCTTCACCTGGCTGATTCCAGTTCAACTGTCAGTTTTCAGATTAAACCAATCGCCCTGACAGGGCTTCCTGATCCCCAGAGGTAAGAGCAGGGAAACTCCACAACATCCTTTCTGCCTCCTTTTCACTAACAGCATTCTCACCTGTTTCTGTTCTCTCTGAGATCCTGAGGTTGGGGACAGTGTCCCTCTTGTTCACTGATGCATCCCCAGTACCAAGAATAGTGCTAGCTGGATAGAACTGAAATGTCCCCACATTTCAGCCAGTGTTCAGGACACCTTTCCCACCTGCAATGCTTCAGGCCATGAAGACGTTACCCTTCAAGTGAGTGCTTTGAAACTACTGTTTTGAGATAAAATTGACAATCAAAGAACACAATAGCATATCCAGATGCTGTATTATAAAGATGAACACCTGAAACTTATATATTATTATTAACAAATGTCACCCCAATAAATTTAATTTAAAAAAGTAAAGAAATACTGTGCAGAACAGTTCCATGGCCTCTAATTCAGTCCAGTTCAACTCAACAAATCAAATCACTTCCCCTGCCACAACCTTATTCTGTGCCCCCGCCCTGTCCCCCAGCCTCACTTGTGGTCTGTGGCTTGTGGGGCAGAAAAGGAAGGAAGGGGGGTGTTATGACCACCGACACAACCACCACCAATCAGTACTATTACCCGGTATGTTGTGGCCACTTGAAGAAAACCTATCCTTCCTACTGGAAGAAAGGGTTCTGACACTGCTGATGGTCTGTGGATCTGAGACAGCACTGGTCGACCTACCAGTGACCGGAGATGGTTTTAGTGGGTGCAGACTAGCCGACTGTTTGTGCAGTGTGGTTTCAGAGGGCACCCCTGCCCTCCATCCGCACTTACAGACTTCCCAGCCAAAATGTTCCCATTAGACCTTGCTCCTTTTGCTGAAAGCAGTGGTTCTCAAACTGAAGCATGCACCAGAGTCCACTGGAAGACAATAAAACACAGATTGCTAGGCCCCACCCCCCGAGATTTTCATTTAGGAGGTCTCATTCAGGGACCCAAAATTTGCATTCCTGAGTTCCCAGGCAATGTTGATGCTGCTGGCCCCAGGTACTACACACTTAGAGCCTCTCACTTAAACTAGAAATGGACTTCAGCCCTGCTCATGCCTGAGAGTCACCTTTGGAGCTGTGGAGCTTTTGAACAGTGCAGAGTTTGAGTGCGTGCTGGGCTTCCGTATTCATCAGTGTACCACCTGTGCTTCTGATGCGCAGGGAAGGCTGAGAACCACGTGCAAGTATTTATGCCTGTTTACAAGCAATGGTCCTTCTAAAGGGCTGACACTCTGAAGTGAAATCAGTGATTTACATGCTAGCATGAATGAGTCCCCAAGCTTTTCTGAAAGATTCTAGTGGAGAGAAAACGTATAGGTACTGAAGACCCTAGACAGAGGGACATATATGGCGGAGGCACACCAAGGGGAGGGAAACAGACAGTCAAAACCATCTTTACTCGCCTTACCAAGGAGGGGGTGAAAGCCTTTTGTGGGAGGAGACCTTGCTGCTACAACTGCAGCCACTTCCTCGGGCTCTCACTCCCTTTGGTTCTGCTTCTAAGTCTCATTGACTGTGGCCAAGACCGTCAAAGTGGACAACATGGAGACAGAGCTGGTCAGGCTGTCTGACTGAGACCTAGATCCCTGACCTCACATGCACCTCACTGTCCACAGAGATACTAGGGAGAGAGCACTTCCCCAGGGATTTGGTCCTCAGCATTCCCCTTGTGCACAGTATGTGAGGGGGACTTTAAATTCCACTTACTCTACAGGGAGAGATGACACATCTCTTTAGCTGGGCATATTCAGTCATGCACTTATCACACTGCCCTTTGACCCCAGTTGAAGTAAGTGGTGGGCGGAGAGGACAACATTTTTCTAGTTTCTTCTCCCAATGCCAAGTTTTATATAGTTCTCACTGCCTCTTGAGAATAGCTTAGCTTAGCTCTTTCATAGCTTGAAGCCAGCCCAGTCTTCTAAGGAATTGCTCTTGTTGTCCCTGGCACAGCAGGCTATAAGACTTAACTTTACATTTAATAGAGTTTCCACTTTCAAATTGTAGCATATGTGGCCTGAAGTAGAGCCTGGTTAAACTGAGACTGAGGCCGCCAGCCATCAGCTGAGGAAGAGGCTGGAGGATACCAGGTCCTCTTGCTCCCTAGGTGCAGATGAGAGCCGGGTGGCAGTGGGGAATGAGGGTGTTTGTAAAATGTGCTTCCCTTAATCCTGTGGTGTCCTGAGGATGGCTGAACACAGGCCTTCTTCCTGACCTGCAGAAAGGATGGAAGGCCTTGCACTGTGGAAAGAGCTGGGAGGGGGCAGGTGAGAGAGAGTACAGATGCCCTCAGCTACTGGGGAGACCAGACAGAGGTATTTGCAGAAAAAGAGCCCTGAGAAGCGGGAGGCCTGGGCTCCCTGTAACTGACTGAGCAACCTCAGAAAAGTAGCACCTCCTTTCTGGACCTCAATTTCCTCATGTATAAACTAAGGAGGCTGAACCAAATAATTCTTGTGTCTTACCTATGATTCCATGGTTATGTGAATTGAACTATTATTGAGTCACTTACTTTAAAATACACACAATAAGTAAGCAGTTGTTATAACTGTGTTAAACTTAAAAGGTTATTTCATCTGTAGTACTGGATTTAATTTATGAGTTATAAGAACTTCAGAACCCTCCAAAGAAATCTCTCTCTCTCTCTCTCTTTCTCTCTCTCTCTCTCTCTCTCTCTCTCCCTCTCATTCATGTTAAATGATGAAGGTTTTCTGAACAAGGTGCTGTACAAACAGATTCAATTTATGAATTTTCACATAATTTTAACATCACTTAAAGAGGAAATTATATATGATCCTTAAAGCCCTTAATCCCAAATACTCATATGTTATATATAAGTGAAGAAAAAAAATCAAGAACAAAGGAAGCCTTCTTCCAGGAGGTAGAATGTAATCCATCCTCCCCTTGAGTGTAAATTCAGTAACTAACTTCTATCACACCAAGCATATAAAGGGGGAAAATGATTATAATAGAGAATCCTGGCAGACACCTTAACCAAGAGACCAAGGTCAACATGACCAGCGAGAAATCATGTAATGTCACACATTCCTGATATAATACTGTGAGAAGGGCACTCCACCTCTGTGGCATTCTTTCCCCAAAACCCACAGCCCCAGTGTAATAACAATAAAAAGCCATCAAACCCAAATTCAGGGACATTCTACAAAACACCTAACCTGTAGCCTTCCAAGCTGTCAAAGTTACCAAAGCAAGGAAAGAATGAGAACTTGTCACAGGTAGGAGGAAGCTGAGGTGTGATAGCTGCATGCAACAGGGTATCTTGTATAGGATCTTGGAACAGAAAAAAGACACTAATGGGGAATAAAAACTGGTGAAATACAAATGAAGTCTATAATCTGGTTAATAGTATTATACCGATGTTTTTCTCAGCTTTGATAAAGGTACTATAGTTATATAAGATCTTAACATAAGGAGAAGCTGGGTGAAGGGTATCCAGGAATTCTGTGTACTTTCTTTTTGCAACACTTTCATAAATCTAAAATTACTTCAAAATAAAAAGCTAAAAGATAAAGGACTGTACATGGAGTGGACAAGTCATTAATGCTGAAAACGTGTCAACTAGTAATGAATATGGCATTACTCTTTGAATATATTTTTTCAAGTGTAAGTTTTAAAATGCGTACATCACTAAAACTGAATTAAATGTAAAAAAAACCATGGCATCACTATCTTTGTCTTCATATTCACTAAATTACATTATAACTTCTATGAGAGATTTTCTGTCTTATTCATAACTGTATCCCTATCACCTAACTCAGTATGAGTATGTGTTGAGTGAATGAATGAATGAATGAATGAATGAATGAATGATGCTATTCTGGGCTTTGCACACAGATAATTAGATAAACTCAGTCCCTGATTCTTGGATTTTATAATCTAATAAGATATATTTAAATATTTTATATGTCAAATATATAGTTTAGTATGTATCGTTTACATTTAAATCTGAGAAATCTAAGATCAATATTTAAAATCTAAGACTATGTATATAAAATATACATACATAAGACCAGAGAGAGCACAATAAAAATATTAAGTGAATCTGGGGAAAAATGAATTTACATTGGTAGGAATTTTTGCCTATTTTTGTTCACTGCCATATCCTCAGTGCCTACAATAGGTTTGGTATTAGCTGACACCCAACAAATATTTGTTCAATGGATAAATGAGTCAGCTTCATGTATAAGCCAAGGGGATGCTTTCCAGTTCCTTTCAGGTGCGTGTGTGGGAAGAGCAGGGCTGCTGCAGAGAAGCTCAGTCTCCCAGCCTGAAGGCAAGCTGGCATGTACTGTGTTTGTGCTAAATGTTCCCCTGAGACGCCTTGGAGATCCTCCCACTCTGCCTCCCATGGCCTTCCAGAATCCGCACCGGGCACAAAGCTCTGACTGTGTTTTTATCCAACGACAAAAAAAGAAACACCACAACGGAAATGTCTCCACATACTCATTTCCACATTGAAATTTGTGTTGACTTGGTGAAGAAATTCAACGGAACTGAACACCCCTCTACAGAGTGGAACTTGACCTAAGAGCCCCCAAGCAAAAACTTTAGAATGAGTCCCTTTACTCTTCTGAATTACCAAATAAACATCTGTCCAGAGAAGGGCTTCTCTTGTGGAATCCCCAAGCAGTACTGCTGTCCATCTTCCTATGAGCTTTTAATTGGAGCATGACTCTGGACACAGTGTGAATAATTTCCCTGCTTCAGAAACTCTCAAAGTCTAGCCTCGAGTTACAAAGATGAAACTTAACTGTGTACATAGAAATCTGTCTGGGAAGCCAAAGGTAATTAACTCTGCTCTTTTTATGCTTTAGAATCACAACCTCGAAATTTTCTATTGTTCTCTTCCAGGCACTCCTGTTATTATGGACTAAAACTGAAATGAAGCATTTTCTCTTCACCATGGCCCTATCATTAAAGAGGAAAAGGGAAATGATTTTAGTGGGCTAAAGTCTCCTTTACCTGCATTGTTACCATTGTTATTCATGGGGGAGATGGAGAGAGCTCAGTGGAGAATTTAACTCTGGGACAGACCCAACAGCTTCAGAGGAGGTGATATGAGAAGCACCCAGCATTCCATCCAATCAAAACTAACTTTCTTTCTCTCCCACCACAGGGAATAAAGTTGTCAGCATCAATTTTTAGCCAGTCACTTCTGACTCTTTGTGGATGGGTGCCATAATCCTGCTTCCTTTTTTTAAATTATTCTATTGTCGTTCAATTACAATTGTCTGCATTTTCTCCCCACCACTCTCCCCACCCCAGCCAAACCCACCTCCCTCCCTTGCTTCCACTGCTTCTTTAATTCATCCTCTTCCCATGCCCCTGCGCAGTGCTGGGCATGTTGTAGGTGCCTAATAAATATTTAGAGTTGATTTATTTATTTTTCTTTTCTTGTATTGATTCTATATAGGGAGGGAGAGAAACATCAATGGAGAGAGAAACATGAATTAGTTGCCTCTTGCACACTCCCCAAATTGGGACCAAACCTGCAATCTAGGCATGTGCCCCTACTGGAAACCGAACCTGCAACCATTCAGTTTACAGGAAGATGCCCAACAAACTGAGCCACACCAGTCAGGGCTATAATCTGATTCATTGAGGCACCTCCAATGCAGTCAGGGTCAGCTACTAGGGACTCTAATGGGCATCAGAACAGTGAAAATCCAGAGAGTTTGAAGAGATTATCCATCTGAACTATAAAACAAAGATGACCCTCTTGATAGTTTTCTGTGACCATCAGGCCAGATTCCTAATGTTTGGTATCTATAATAGAGTCAAGGCACTTCCTCAGGAGGCAGTCCCAGCTGAAAGTGAAGAATGACCCAATTTCCCCTGCGCCAAAGGAGTTCCCCTGTTCAGCCAGTAGGGAGGATTACTTCAGACAATGGATGCGGGTATGCTTTACAAATACACGTGCTCACATTCATTTAACCACTTGGTGTTTCAGAGCACAGACTTGGAGCCAGATTGTCTACATTCGAATGCCTACTGTGTTAGTAACTAGCTGTGTGACTTTGAACAATTTACTTAACCATTCTGTGTCTCAGTTTTCCATCTGTAAAGTGGACATAATACTACCTATCATAATCCTCTTGTGAGGATTAAACATACATAAAGCAGTTAGAAGAGTTCCTGGCATATAGCAAATGCTATATGTAGGTTAGATGTTATTTTTGCTATTGTTGTTATTTATTTATTTATTATTAAAGCTTTCTTCAGATATAAGGTGTCTTTACCACTCTCCACAATGAATGATATTTCACTTTCTCCCAACAAATCCATGAGATGAGTTGTATTATTATCTTCACTTTAGATAAGGGAAAAATTAAGACCAGAAGACTTAGGTCTTTATTAACACTCCTTTGCTCACTTTGCTACACCATTCTTGTCTCTTGGTGATGGTGCAGATAGCGATCTTCAGAGGATAGTCAGGTCCTGCCATGCTTGGCGTGGGGCAAGAGCAGGTGGCTAAACAGGCCCCTACTGGCTCAAATAGGTTGTTTTCTTAAGTAGTATCCTGGGTATCATCCTGCTTTGTTGGCTGACCACCACATCACTAATTCAATGCTTGTGCCCATGTCTTACCTCTGCTCACTCCTCGAATACAGTCCCTAGCTGCAAAATGAACCTTTATTTTTCTTATTCTAATTAGCTTGGTGATCATTTTGTCTCAATATAGCTTGCCTTGTATACCCTAAGTGTTTTTTTTTTCCTGGGGGGAAGAAAATCTGCCATCTGCTGCCAGGCTCAGATATGGCCTATTGAGTTGGACCAGAAATAAGCAGGAGGTCAGATCTTTGGGAACTGGGCCCTTGGGCTGGGGACCAGGAAGTTGGCACCCTTCCTCCTGGACTGTTAGCTACTCAAGAGCTGGTATGTTTTCTGACGGCATCTGCTTTGTACAGGCTTTCTAAGACCACTGCAAACCTGGAGCAAGGCTCTGGGGAGGTTACAAGGTTGAATCAGACACAGGCAATGCACCATAAGACTCATAGCCCAGGGATGGTTGAAAAGCCCACACAGAGAAAACTCTTAATACTGGAGTCAGCTTACCTCATTTCAAATGCTACTCTTCCTCTTACTAACTTCATATCTTTAGGCAAGCTGCTTAACTTTGCTGTGCCTCAGTTTTTCATCTATAAAACTTG